>VYXD01012555.1:84313-149135 GCA_013397195.1 Hylia prasina | reverse complement strand
ACTCAAGATGATTTTAGTATAGGAGATAATAATTAAGTGGATCTTTATTTGGAGGTCTCCAGGGGCCATCATGGAGAATGTCTACAAAGGCCCACCCACATGGGGTGAAGACAGTTCTTATAAGTTTGGCAAATCAATAAAATTGACAAAAAAACACCAATTAGGAGGACGAGTGGTGATGCCATTCCACAAGATGTGAAGCCCCTTCTCTGGAACACCCCCTCAGCACTAGCTGTGCTTTGTAATGAAAATGTGTCTTGAAGAGTTGTTTTTAAGCCTTGATAGCCAGGAAGAACCAAGATATCACTGGAGCCTTGTATCCCCCGGAGCTTGGAACTCTAGAATTTGTTTTGTCTTTTTGCTTAGGGAAAGGGCATATACTGGGAAAACTAGCTAGAATACAATAATAGGCTACAGAGATGCAAATATATCTGCAAGAATACAGGGAACATATAAAAGACAAAAGGCAAAAAAACAAGACAACATCATAAGAAAAGAGAAGAAACAGAACAATTTTGACCCACTACACCCAGTGGCCAATGAGGTGATAAAAAGATTCCTCCTTTTCTCAAGAAATGTTGCCTGTTCTTAGGTCCATGGCTTGTTGTGTTTGATTAGAATCAAGATAGGCATTAAAGGACATTTCAAAATTATTTCCAAATCAGATTTACAGTGATCAAAGGGAAGCCATGATTCTCGGTTGTACTCTGTCTTCATCATCATGTCTGCCTTCCCAGGGAGTGAAGTTGTTCATGAAGCTGACATTGAGATAGGTCCACAGGAAACCTTAGTGTTTGCATTGTCTTTTGGCTGAACTACTTAAGACAAGCAGACATAGCGTGTGAGACTGAGAAAAACTGCCTGGGAGGGATGGAGGTCCATGATACTCCATCCTCTCTTGTTGGTCCTATCTAATATGCAGTGTAAGAGAACACAGCCATTTGCTACATCCAGGACTCTGTTATGTGTATTTGTTTGTGAATGTGTGGGTTTGTGTAATCAGAAATAAATGATATTAAATGAAGTTTTCTTGCCCTCCCAAGGACTCTGTATTAAATACTTCCAGACGACTCAGTGCTGGAGACAGAAGAAAGTGTAACCATAGAGATAGAATGAAAATTATTTCTTTGTTCTTAGGCTGCAGAGTCCTAAAGACACTGCTATTTTCAAGGTCAAATATATATTAGAAAGAGATAAAAATGGAAAAATATGCTGGCTTAGCTGCAAAAGCTAATTTATTTTATGCATTATAAATTGTGTTAAAAATTACTAAAATGAGATTTCTCAGCAAAAACTAAATTGTGTGGTTTCACAAAAGTAATTTCCAAAGATGAACATGGTTACAGAATTTAGCTTTAAAAGCTTTTCAAGCCATCAGAGAAAACAGCAAAGCTATCAATTACTGAATTTCAGTGGCACTTCCATCAGAAATATAATGGTAATTTTAGCATTCTCCTCAGCATTTGCTAAATTAAAAATGTCTGCTAACAGATCAATTAATTGGAGCATTATTTAATTTAATGAAATGTAATCCATCAAGAAATGTTAATCAGTCTTTAAAAAAAACCATTCTGACATCTCTTTCCAAATGGCAGAAATAGTAGGGCCCTGATAGGGTGAGATGACAGTTGTAATTTTGAGGATTTGAGGTTAAGACTGAGCATTCTTCTGAACAAGCAGAACCCCTTCTTGTCAGGGTATTGCCCAATACCGAGCTCTGACACCTACTGTTGTTATGCTCTCCTGAAAATATCTTGTAGCAGGAAGCCCTGCCACCCCTTTAGATACTCTGGTTCCCTGCTCCGTGCCTTTTCCAGAGACAGATAGATATGCACAGTGCTGTTCCCATTATGATGCTCAAAGTCAGCACTAAAAATGCTGAAAATCAGAAGTTTTACTTCTGCAGATCTTCAGAGTCTCTCCCCTCTGTCCTGGGGAAGTGCACAAAGCAGGTTTTCCATTATTTGTGCTCCATTGTAGTGCAAGGCTTGGCAGCAGGCAAGGCAGAACTCGTTGTGGAGGGGGCAACTCATAAGATGCCTCCTGGCAAACTGACCTTGCAGTGAGTTTGAGGCAGTGCAGATGTGGCAGTTAAAATCAAGCTTTTTGTTTGCAACTGAAGACTAAGAAATTCTTCTGTATGACTCACAATTTCACCCAGTGATTCACTGCAGAAAGCTCCACCTCTATGGTACAGATGTGGGCCAATGCAGACTTGTCTGCTGTGGTGTGCCAAGAGACAGTCGAGTGAAAGGAGCAGAGGCGGCTTGCAGAAGGAGCAAGGAGATCCCAGAATGAGTAATCAAATGAATTTTGTGAGTCTCTTTAGTCAAATGTGCCTTCTTTCTTTGAACTCATCCCCTTGTTGCCTTTTTAGCCTCATAGTGGGGAAAGCTCCTTTGCATTAGCCAGGGTAAAATTGCAGGAACAAATCTAAACAACTAATCCAGCTCTCAGAGAAAAATGACAAAGAGTAAGAGGCCATGGTCACAGAGGTATTGAGGCTTGCTCCCCTGTGACAGCTGTCATTGAAACAGGGTTATAAGCATTGTTGTCTGCTCCTAAGCAGATGTAGGAGTCTGGTGTGAGTGCAAATGAGTAAGCTGAATTTGTGTTTTGGTAGCTCAGGGATCTTAAAGACTTAGAGCATTAGTTGATTTATTTTCTCCATTATGCTAACATATCTCTATTGTGAACCTGAAGGACCCCACTACACACATTAGGAGAGCAAAAACTGCTATAATATCTGTACAGAGGAGGGTCCAGATTTCTCAGGATACTTTAACTAAAACAAAGTTCTGATTTTACCAAACTTAGTGTTTGTTTATTGTTAGGAGAAGGCATTTGCAGGATGAGATTTGATCAGTAAGACATTTACCAACAGAAAATGAAGAGAACAAGAGGGCTGAGATGACTGAGGCAGGGAGGAAGGGATGGATAAAGGAAAAAGAAAAAAAGGAAAAACCACCAGCTGATGCTTTTTCTTCCTACTGTACTCAGGCTATGGCCTCCAGCCACAGGAGCTGCTGCCAGGGATGGTACTACATCCATGACTCTGGGAATGGAAACAAATTTATCTGTACCAAAAACAGTAGCCCTTTTCTTTGGGGTGATGGCGATTTTCTTCCTATTCTGGACCTCTGTCTAGGATATTTGAAGGTCTTGGGAAACAGCTGAGTTTAAGTGGAAAGCACTCACCCTGAGTTGGATAGCTGAGACCTTATCTGCTTCCTGCAGAGATCATTAGTCAGCATTACAAGTCTGTGCTACTGTTTTTTGGGGGATTTTGTGTTTCAGTCTACACCAGGCTTGAATCACCTCTTAATAATCTTTCCTCTTCAAATTATTAGGGCCTAAACACTTGTGAGGAGGAAAGGGTACAGAGGACCAAAAGAGTTGCAATAGTATCTACATCTGAAGCAGTTCCTCTTATTATTCTCCAGATAATCTGGATGCCATCGCAGATTAAAAATCAAAAATATGTGACATTTTCTCATCTGGAGATGTATCATCTCCCTGCAGTGTGTATTCTCTTTTCTGTCAGAAAGACCTATTTGGTCCTCTTAATACTTGGAATAATCCTCAATGCTTTTCTGACGACTGCTTCTTGTTACAGCATGTGGGAACAACATCCAGAGATCCAGTTTCCTTTGGAATTTGCAAAAGTTATGTCCTCCTCAGGATAAGTTCCTTCCTTCATATAGTTTTAAAGGTCGGATGAACTGAGCTTCCAAAGAACCACTTCAGTCCACTGACCATGAAGAACATCTAAACACTGATCAAATATAAGCATTTACTTTCTAATGGTTGCTGAATGTCCTGCAGAGACAACCCAGGCCCATTTCCTCATGGCACATTCAGATAATCACAGTTCCGTTCGGGAGGAGGGTTTGATTTGATTTTTTAGTACTGAAACCGCCACCTGATTTTGGTATTGATTTCTTAAATCAAAGAGCTTTTCTCTTTCTGCATACTTCACAAAAATTCAACACAATTTATTTAAATTTATTTTAGAAGTACAAGAAACTTATATTTTAAATCATACTTATTTTCAAAAAATGAAATAAATTAATTTTGAAATAGATATGACTCTTTGTACCCTAAACAGCTTTTCACTTGGAGAGGTTTGATGTGCATTTTCTTGGGAGACAACATGGATGTGGAGCATGGTGACGGCTTCATAAGAGCAGCACAAGAGCAGACCAGCCATTTTCACAGCCTGACATTGACACTAATGAAATTAGCAGATTATCTGAAACAGACTGATGGGATTTCTGTTACCTTCCAACCTGACATTTCAAAAGCAAGTAATGGCCACCAGCACCACGCATTTGTGGCCAGCCAATCTGAAACAAGATAAAAGTTTTGGGGGTTGAAGCACAGGAGGTGTGTGAATGGGCTGAGAATCTGGATTGGTTCAGCTGTGCAGAAACAAGGGAGCCCAGCTGGTGGTTCTCACCAAATTCATGTGCAAAAGGTTGATGACATCTGCCATCTGTAGCAAAGCTGACTTGAACACCAAGAGGCTGAACTTACTTCAGTGGCATCTGTGAGCTCCAAGGGTATCTGTGTGCAACTGGTCACGATGATGCAAACACTACCTGACTTTGTTTGTGCTTCTTATCTGTAATTCACATACCTCTGCTTATTTGAAGGTGCTGAATGGAAGATGCCTGCCAGTGATTCTGGGACTTAGTAGTGTTGATTTCCTGGTATTTTTTCAGATAAGAAGTTGAAAACTATCATGGGATTTAATATGGTCTGAATACAACTCATTACTATGTTAAAACTCAGCCCTTTTTACCCACAAAGTGATTGAAAACATAATCCCTTCACAATCTGAGTAACTCCTTCATTCAAATAACTTACAACAGTTATAGCAAATTAATTCTGGGATGAATACAGGAGCAGATGAGAGTGAGAGAAAGGGAGGGGGAACAATGCAATGAAGCCTTTCTCTGGTAAGGCTTCCCATTTCTGCATCTGTCTCCCATGCTGTCATGTCTGGGGGTCGCCTCATGGCCCTTCTGTTGTGTGGAGAGCATATTGGTGACACAAACAAAGAATGTTGCCTTTCCTCAGGGAGATGGGCATCTGTGTGTGAGATGGCAGGGGATTGCTCTGGCAAGGAGGGACAGAAAGAGGAGCAATAGGATAATATTTTTTCTGAACCATTGCAATGGATGAGAGGTTTAGGGAAAGAGTCAGAGGCAACATGAGGTATTTTATCACATCATTGCTATCAGCCAGTACTTGACAGTCCTGCTAGTTTCCTTGGCAAGTTAGTTGGTCCATTTGCCACTTAAAAATAATAATTCAGTTTCTAAATGTGTTATAAAGACACTGACAGTGCTTGTCAACGAATAATTAATTTAGACTCTGCTCAGAGACATAGCCACTGATGCTCTAACTTCTACATGATGTCAGCAGATAGAGAGCAGTTGTGTTTTCACAGCCTGTGGGACACTGTTCTGAAAAGCCTCCTCCTTGGTCATGAGCTGCAGCAGCAGAGGAGTGTGCCATTGCCAGCATCAAGAGAGTGGAAAAAGATTTAAAGAGTTCAGCTAGCCACATGAAGTTTAATATGCTGATGGGATTCTAAGAAAGGTTTATCATGAACAGATGAGACAGTGGGAATGTCTAGAGATAAGGAAGGCTGTATTTCTTCTATGGCTTTTGAGGGGTTTTGTGCAGACATTGTGATGTTATATTAAAGTCAGAATTCCAGTTAAAACTCATTAAATATATCCAGAAGGGTATATAAATCCTATGCCTCCAAAAGGAAACTCATGAGATTTCAAATCTGCTAGGTCATCTTCTTTCTCCAGGCTGAAAAAAAGAACAAAAGCTGTACAAAATACAAAAAAGAGACTGAGAACCAAAGTGAAATCCTGGCCTGGTAGCAAGTCTTGTGTCTGTAAAGAGACATGATGCAGGTTTTGTCTTGCCCAGTGGCAGGTTTTCTGGCCATGCTAGCTTTAAGCAATGTAGCAAGAAGATTTGGGCATAATTCTGGAAAAACAGTGAAAACAATGACCGAAATTCATCCTGCAGATTAACAGAAACATCCTAGAACATTTCTTTCCCTTCTTGTCATTGATCTAACAGGACTAGCTGGTAAGCTACATTGCAAGCAACTACTAAAAATGAAATGCAGGTTAGTTGAACACTCTTTATCAGGATTGTAGTCTGTCAGATTAATGCATATTCAGATGTCATTCTAGTAAAACTGAAGCAAGTGGTGAATTACCCATTTATACAAACTGTAAAATCACTGTTGATTGTGCCATGTATTTCCCTTCCCCTGTCTCCTCACATACATGCACTTCCTTTCCTGCTATGGAGCATTCATAGCTATATCAAAATAAGTTCTTTTGACTATAATTTCAGATATAATTTGCCCATGGAAATTTTTTTTCCTCTTAAAAACAGGCCAGAACATTTTTTCTCTTGAGAACACAGTCATGAAGACTTCAGTCTGTTTGATTGTCATGTCTGTTGATGGAACTCTGGTTTTAATTCTGCCTCAGGCTGATAGAGTATGAGACTGTCTCTCCTTTTCTCCTAAATTTTGGTGCTTCTAGAAAAGACTGAGATCCCATCATATGGCAGTGTTATTGACAGGTCTATGGATTGGCAAAGGGAGGACAAACAGGGATCAGTTCATGGGGATTTTCATGTTCCAGTGGGAGCTCATAGATTCTGTACAGCTATACCTCAAATTTCTGCAAAGGGAGGATGAAGATGATGAAAAACAGTTGCTGCAGAAACAGGATATATATTTTGCATGTTTTGAGGGATACAAAGAATATTTTTCCAGGGATTGAAGAAAGTGAATTGTGTTAGTGGAAGATGAAAGAGTTCTGAATTTTTTGATAACTCTTTCATTATTTTACATGAATAAAATCACAAGTTTCATTTTCAATGACAGTAATATCCCCAAACATCCTGAATGCAACCTCCATGAAACCAACAGAGAGAAATGTTTTGATTCTGATGCTGAAACAAGCAAGTCAGACACCACTCGATGCTGGATTCTCTACCAAGGTTTCTGGGTCTTTAGGTTTAAAGATATGGTTTCAGGACTGAGAATGTATTTATTTCAGGCAATGATGCAGTTCATGAACATTGATATGTTTCTAACTAGTTTTCAAAATGGAAACCTAAGTAATTAGCAAAAAAGAGAAAACTTTAACAGATTTGGAGGGGACTGAAATGATGGGTTTTGTAATGGCATGTACTGACTTTTTCATCTCTCATCTGAATGTAGCTGGTGTTTCATCAACAGCTGTCTCAGTATTGCTTGTCAGCCTTTCTGAAATGAGGCTGTGTTATTAGACTGTGTCTTCAAGTAGAATATCTGTCTAGAACAAATCACTTGGCTAGCAGAGTAGCTGGGCTTTGCTTTTATTCTTTCTAGGCCCGTTCATTGGACCAGACCTAAGCAAGATAGTAGGAGGATGGCATGAGGATTGATGTGCATCACTGTACAAAATTCTCCTTATTATCTGCTCAGGTCCTGGCACCCTGCATGAGATGTTTTCATGTTATGTCCATTCATGGTTTCATTCATAGGTTCAGCCATGCACAGCATTGTGGCAGATTGTTCATGACACAGACACACAGAACAAGGCTGACTTTACAACACTTTTCCTGTCTTCCTGTCTCCTTGAATGGAAGTATTCACACTCAAGTGTGTCAGGCACCATCAGCTCACACAAGAACACAAAAGCATGTCTTGGTACTGGCAGAGTTGCAAAGAAGCTGGTGTTAAACTTCTGTCATTTGGGAATGACATGGGGAACATTTGTTGAAAAATTTTACTGTGTTTTAATTATGGTTGAATGAAGTATCTCTGCTATTCTCACACATGAATTATTCCAACAAAACATAATCCTTTTTGTTGAAATATTTTATCAGGAAAAGACCTTGATCTTCTGGACCTGTAAAGAGGAAGCTTAAATTGCAGCCAATGTGAGATGGAAAAGAAATTCTCTTAGGCTGCCCAAAAATGCAGAAAATCAGTGTATAAATTGCACTGAAATGCCTAAAAATCACAGTATGACTCATTTTTTGCTTTTCCATTGCTTTTTTTTATTTTATAAATTTTTGCCTTCCCACAACATGTTATTTCATAGACCAACAGATATCACTATCATTGTTGCTATCTCAATTTCCTTTCCCAAAATGTATTCTTGTATACTTTCTCATACATATCAAATAGATCCTTGCTCCAGATGGAGTTAAACAATAAGTTAAACATGCAAGGTATTTGTTAAATGGACAAGAAAGAAGGGAGAAAAAACCCAACCAAACAGATAATTTTGTGGTTACTTATCTCTTTAGAAATTAAATTCTGGCAATTGTCATCATATCTGCAAATTCTCATCCCTCATATGTTTGCTGTCTCTCTCTCTTAAGGCACCCTTACCTTGTCATTAAAAATGTCAAAATAATTTGCAACAAGCATGCCAGCATCCGCATCCCTTTAGTGGTTATAATTCAGTTGATGGTGGGGGGCAGGGGAGGATTTAGGAAAGGCTGCAGTGGCTGGATGGTGTTAGGACTGAAGGGTTAATTCATTCTTATTCCCTCCTTCCAGGGAGTACAGGAAGAAATTAAGTGAGGGAGAGATTGAAAGATCCTCAACAGGTGAAAAATATGAAAGCTCTTCTTATATTTTTTACTTAGCCACCTGTGTTCTTAATGTCTTACCTTGCCTTTAAGTGCTTTTCATAGTGGGAAAGTGGCACTTTATTTCCAGAAACTTTACTGTGTGGAGACTTCCCTGCTGATAAGAAATTGCTGCAGCCAGGAAACAGTGAAGCAGCTTGACAACCTGGGATAATCTGGGTTAACTTGACCTTCACAAATGGCACTAAAGGACAACAGTGTTATTTTGAAAATTAAACATAGGTGCAGCTGGTAGATTTGTTAGATGAAGTTTTGCACTGTGTTCTGCCAGCAAAGGCACCAGTGTGCTGCACAGGGCCCATCAGAATCCGTGTGAGTGTGAGGGTCCATGCCAGAACATGACACAACAGAACTGAATGTCTGCTAAGGCCCTACAGTCTTGTTCTCAAAATTTGCCACAATTTATTTTTAATTGACTTGTTCAACCAGGTGTAAAGACAGACCTTTGGGAAACTTTACAAAGGGTATTCCTCCTCTCCTGGCATTATGTACTGCTAGGAAATAGGTGGCTACGGAGACATCATAATGTGATTATTGGGGACGGTTCTGTGCAGGGCCAGGAGCTGGACTCAGTGATCCATGTAGGTCCCTTCCAATTCAGCAAATTCCATGATCCTGTGATCAAGAGCCATTCTCATCTTTGCTCTCCCACCTTAGGTTTTGATTCCTCTCTGAGGCATTCACTGCCTTACAGACTCTAAGCCTCTGTCAGGACTGAGGCTGTCAGTTTGTTTTCTGTTTTGTAAAAATATCATTGTTCATTTACACTACTTTGAAATGAAACAAAAATGCATTTTAAAAGCTCTTGTAGAAATACAAATCTTTCTATACATGATGTGTAATCAATCAAAACATTCTCAGTGTTTTACACAGAAGTATTTATAACAGAAATAATATTACTTGGAACAGCAATTCTAAAATAACTTTATTTTAAAATACCTTTGTGTTTCCACCACATCATGAACTCTACACCTGAAAGTCATTCCTGGAGACAGAATTTGCTGGGTACTTGCCTTGTAAATATGGACCCTGAAGAGGAGCTGTATACACTTTCAGCAAAGACTGAATCCCTAACAGAGTCTTACCTACTGACTATTCTATTTGAATTTTGTAGAAATTAACCTCTTTTAAAATAACAACCTATATATGAACCTGCTTTCTTTCAGACTGGGTGGATTCTTTGCTGCATCATGTAATGCTTCAGACAGGATGCTGAACCACAACAGAACAGCTACAAGGAAAATATGCTACATGATAGAAAACAAAGCTTTATTTTCTTTTCCAGGTTTAAAAACTCCTTTGCTCCAGCTTTGCAATTAAATAGATTTTTATATTCAGTATTAAGAGAAGTGAATTCAGCTGTGCTCTATCAGGCAAAACTATGAACTATCTGTAAGGAAAATGTACATATTTACTCAGACATCAAGTTTCGCCTCTCGCTTTCTGGAAAACAAATTAAACCTGACAAGGAATTAGAATAGCTTGAATCATTTGGCTAAGCAAGAAGATGAACCATTAGGATTAGTGGAAAACAGGATGTATTTATATACTTAGTGGTGCCCTTCATCTTATCTTTTAAATCAAAACAGAGCAAAACTTGGTTTTTTCTTGTTTATTCCAGGCTGAATGTTTATGCTGCTTGTAAATTAAATCTCTCTTGCCTTCTCCTCCTGAATTAGAAACCAGGCAAAGTTACCAAAAGGTATCTTTGATTATCCTCAGATGTTTTATTGTAACTGAAAAAAACAAGGTAATTTTCTTGGATTCAAAGATACTTACAATACTTTTTATAGACCATAGTTTAAAAGGAAAAATATCTGCTTTGTTGCACACTATTTAAACACTTTATGTGTTTATTCTGCTAAGGTAATCTGTCAAGATGAAATCTGCCTTTTTTTTTTTTTTTTTTTTTTGTATTTATAATGCCTTTGTCGCCACAGTCCCTGAGAAGCAAGAACTTAAATGGCTCCAAAGCAATCCTGCTTCCCAATCCTCACTGGGTTTTGATTATTTACTTTTTAAGATCAAGATTCTTCCAAAGTTTTGTGGAGCGTTTATGGGTTTTTTGGGGCTGCTTTTACAACCAAATGGATACACATTGCTGTCTGACAAAAGTAAAAACCTGAGCAGATCATTCTTATCTCTAGCTGTTCCTTGGCCAACATTTCAAATAATATGTTTGCTGCTAAGGAAAGAATGTTTATGATTGACCTAAACTGTAAACCAGGACCTTGCAGTGGTATCTACCCTGGGTTGGGTCTGGTTGGAAACTTTGCAGCAGGTGTGCACTCAGTGCCAGGTGTGCTTGTTTTAATTCAGAGCCAAGGGAATCATGGACAATGGTCATAACTGGAGTTAAATGGAACCTGCTGTTCCTTTGTTGTTGGCAGTAAATTGTTAAGAAACTCACAACGTTAATAAATGTTATGCAAACAACAGCAGTGGGAATGAAAGCCAGAATTGTTTCAGCTTTCAAGTACTTTCCACCTTCTTTTGTCCTTCTTTTTTTTGTAAACACAAGCTAGGGTTTGGAACTAACAAAAGTGCCTTTACTCAAAGCTGATGAAGCAGCTGCATTTTAATGTGCAATTTTAAAGTGCATCAGTTTTAAAATTTTCTAAGTCTTTTCAACTGAAGTGAATTCAGGATTTGTTTCTTTCCAGAGGTTGTCAATATGCATATTGGTGAGAGGATTTTAAATTCGTAAGGCTGGAATAGTTTTGGTTCAGCCCATTGTTGTAGTGTAAAATAAAAAAAACATTTTTCTTGCTCTTTTGTCCCAACAGGCTTGTATTTGATAATTCCTTTCAACTGTAGTATTTTAAACCTTTTCTGCTTTGATGGAACATTCACATGGATTCATAGTTAATGCTCTTTTAAGTAGCAGTAACACTTCCAAATCTGATCCTCTGTGTGTCATGTACAAATGCTGTCACTGTTTTTGTGTCCATGCAGGATTTTGGTTTGTACCAGGAGTGTGTCAATCCTCTCTTAATGGTCAGCCTCACTCAGTGTTTGTCTTAAAACAGCACTGAGAATCTGAAGATCAAGGAGTCTGGGGTAGGACTTAATGTTTATTAAGGCAGCTAGAGTTACATTTATTTTTTAATGTGTTGAGAAAATAAATCTGGCTTTTCAGGGGTATGGGAGAAATGTGACAGAATTTTTGCAAGTGTCAAATTTGCATTTTACGCACTGCAGTGTGGGTATTGACTCCTTTCTTCTGATATGCCTTTCACATCTCCACCAAATATTAAATTTGGGCAAATTTTTTTTAAACTTTTTTGAATAAATACAATTTTGACAAATGAAATCAGATTTCTCTGGTAGCTGTGCATGTGAACAGACTCTTCAATGAGCAAGGAAATGTATTTCATTCAAATAGTAAAATACATTGTAAATATTATAACTTCTTCATTCTTACCATCAAACTGCCATATTTTTTTTTAATCTTTGTTAACCAATGTTTCACTTGGCTCCACTGGAATATTGAAAAATGTTAGGTAGAATTGGCAATGCAGGAGGTGTGAAGCTCCTGAAGTCCCCTGTGCATTTGCAAGAAGCAAAATTATTAATTAACTCTGTATTTATTTCTATTGTTTCTATTTGGTTCACAGGCTTGAACAGTTCACTGTATTGACTGATTTGCATTAGTGTTTATTACTGCATAATGAACATTTGTAGCCAAGTGACCTTGTTTCCAGATGGATGCTGCTTGGAAAATTACACTCAATTTTGTCATGAGGCATATGCAATGGGTGGAAAAGGTGAAAGTTCACCCTCCTTTCTGTAGAGGACCAGATGTGAGGTTAATTTTCATCTGGAGCAGGAGATGACCCAGAGCCACACAACAGGTATGCAATGTACTCATGTGTAAATTTCATAGTCTTGGTTAGCTAGAATAAATGAGGTCAAAAATCCATTTTGCCACACATGTATGAGTTACTATGTGTTGAAGAAACCTGTCTAAAAACACAACTGTCATATCTGCAGGGAAGAAAAAAAGGGGTTCTCTTAGGCTAATTCTTTCCTTTGTTTACCAAGCATTTACACTTATGTCTTGCAAAGCTTCTGTTACAGAAAACACTTAAAACAAATCCAGTTTCTCTTGAGTAGGGACTGCTTTCATTTCTCCCTGGACTTTCTTGTATAGTTCTCAGCTAAAGAGGACATTTAAATAGTTGTATTTTCATGTTCTACTATAAAAGTTGCTAGAGAAAACAATTACCAAGCATTCTACTCCTGAGGAATGAGGAATATTTACTTTTTTCCCTTTTTGTATACTTCAGAACTTTCTGTATTTGACATACTATTTCTCCTTTTCCACTTGGGATCTGATTTTCACCTTTAAACTGTGCAAATGATAATTTTCTATCTAAAGGCCTTCAGCAGATTTCTAAGTGGCTTGGGATATAGGCATTCACAAGTATCTCTACTTCTCCCAATCCACTTTATTACCAAGACAGAAGTAAATAATCCCGACCAGCTAACACAACAATAGTGGGAGAGCAACTCAGAGCTTCATGGGATGGTCTGGGTTGGAAGGGAACTTAAAGATCATCTAGTTTCAAACCCCTGCTCTGGGCAGGATGACCTTCCTCTATCCGAATTGGACACTTAAGATTTGGCTCACAAGGAGCTAAATGAAGTCAAAGCCTATTTCAGTCTCTCTTGCTGTGGGCTCTGTTTGCAGAACAGGCTGACAGAAAGTAGATGTGAGGTATTTGGGTGTGTACAGTCTCTTGCTGGGTGGTTCTTCAGCAGATTTCAGAGCTGTCTCTGCCTTTCACATCAGTATGACCCAGAAAGGAGGGACAGCCAAGTTAGCTGAGGTCATCATCAGAGCTGCAGCCTTCACTGTGGTCTCCCATCTCCCTAAGGTTATCCTGAACATAAATTCTGCTTTCTTGAGCAAAGTGCATCAGATTTTATTTTCTTCATGTTTTGTCAAAACACATTATTGAAAACTTTGTCTACAGGAGTGTCACAAAATTCAAAATGATGAACCAATGAGAAGCACACTTTGTGATCTACTGTAGGTAAGGACAAGGCAGGAAAGTTGAGTCACTTTCATCAGTGGCTGCTGCAGAAGAGAATGAATATTTAAACTCTAAGTCATTTAAACTCTAAGTAATTTCATAACTTAGAGTTTAAATATTGAAATTACAATTGTCAATCATTACTGTTTTCTGCAGACTGTGCAATTTGCCAAAGGTTTCTGCCTAACTCCTCCAGACTGACAATTGCTGTGAATAAAACATGGTATGAAGTGTCCTGGAGCAGTCAGTATTAGTACTATTTTCATATGGCTTTACTGGGCTGGTCGTGCTGTATGAGGGACATTGTTCTTCACACTGTTGTGAAGAACCTGAGACCCAACATGAAGTCCTGTAGAGGAATTTCCTAATAGCTTTCTCTAAGAGACATTTTAGAAGTTTGATTTTAGAAAGATATTTCTACTTCTGTCATATTAGGGTAAAATATTTGTAGACGAAATTATGTAATATAACAAACAAACAAAGTATTTAAATGATTTATGTTGTTATGATGATTAGATATGAAAAACATTTTTTTTCCTTTTGAATCATACAGACACAGAAGTATGTTCCCACAATGGATTGGATCCTGCAAAGGCTTGGAATCCTGATGTCTCTTGCAGAGCAGCAAACATTTGCTACAGTATATCTTTTGTCTCCCTCTAAGACTGAGAGAGTACCTGTCAGAAATGTCTCTTGAAATTCCACCATCCGCATCTTTGTGAGTCACCAATTAAAGTAAATTGCAGCTGTGTGTACAAAGTTCATAGTTGCTCAGAATTTGGAGCTATTCTTCATGCAAGAACATGCTGAGTTCTCAAATATTTTACTGGTCAAACCACCTGCTCAGTCACTTTTATAGTCACCCACCCCCGAGCTACACTTGAAAGCTCATTACACAGTTTAACTGTGGATCCACTGACACAGCATTGTGTATGCCAAAGTACCAAATCAACACTCCAGTGCAGGGCTTTCTAAAACATTTCAAGACAGAACCATGTTTGATACATTCTATGTGAAGAAAATGCAATGCCAGACCGTGTAGATTAATATTTTTAAGAGTATCTAAAATAATCTGACTTGAATCTAGCATCAAACATGCATAAACACACTTTCTTGTATAGTCCTGCTAGCTCAGGGAGGAAAATTGTTTTTGTTGATTCTGAGAACAGAAGCAGGAATAAGCTAGCTACTTTATTTCTCTACCTATTTCAAGTGTAAAGCTCTTCAAAAGAGTCTGAAAATATGTTCTTAAATTATTAGAAAGAGATTGATAAAAAAAGATTTGCTAGGTATTTGTTTATTTATGGCCTTAAATCCCATCTACATTCATGTTTGTCTGGACTGTTTCAGCCAGGAGTTTGACAAGAGAGTCAGACAATGCTCTTTGATGTTTGCAATATTCTAGGCTGATATTTTGGGTTAACTAAAGTGAACATGAGGCAAGGAATAGATTGCAGGGGAATGAATTGTTAAAAATACCACATAGAAATAGGTCAGTACAAGGAGACAGAAGAAAAGAATAGATATACAAAGGAAGGATGTGAAGATTTAGGATAGGCTTCAAAAGCAGATGGGAACAAGGCACCAGCACTATTGTTAGAAAAAAGTTTAATGATACCATTTCTAACAGAAGATCCTATTTTCATCTATCTGCTGGCTCCTGCTGACTCAAGTCTCTTGCCTCTACTCTCTGCCTACTCTCAAAGCACCTACTGCTGTGAGGCTGACAGTTAGTTATTTTAATAACTGTGTCATCTCTGTAGTATGTGCTGCCAGAAAGATCCTCCTGCCCTGCTAGATTACCTTTCTTAAGTGCATCATTACTGTTAAAGAAATCTGTTTAGGTATTTTTATGGTTTTATTTGTGACCACATTTCAATATTTCTACATACTATTTTCCAGGTTCTTCACCCTCTGAAATTCATTCATTTTGAGAAGAGGGAAGGAGTGGAAAAATTTGAAGTGAAGTTTTTCTATTGATCACCTTGAAACAATTTTAATAATAAATTACTTAGAATGCTATGATTCAGATAGTAATTAGAATAAACAAACTAAGTTAATGAAAAGAATTTAGCTGTATAAACTCTCTGAAGTACTTAGGATAACAGTAAACTCTGATTAAAATTGTAAAAAAGCTTTCTTATGTACAGTACTAAAGAAAGATAAAGTGTATTTTATTGAAGAGGGTATTTGAATGTCAGTCAAGGCAGAAAAATCTGGAGTTACAACAGCTATGCCCATATGGTATCCTGAGGACTGGAAAAGAAGTCCAGGAGAACAAACTACCCTTAGTGCTTCAAAGGTTGGTCTTTTTTTCTCCAAGACCAGTTTAGTTAAAGGTTTGTATGCAAAACTTACTTGAGTCTCCCTGTGTCTTATGTACATAAAATACCCCATTTTAAAGAGACTAATTACTAATTTAATTACTTGCACAGGTGAAAAGTAAGCCAGGTGCAGGGCAGGTGCAAATGGCTTAGTGTGAGCATCATATGTAAAGATTACAGCAGAATATTAGCCCTATGTTCACAGTGCATTAACTTTTGCTGTTGTAGTTGTTTCTCTTCCTAATCTTCTTTTCTTAGTGAATCACAACCTGCACATTACATGTTGATTTGTACTGCCAACATCATGAGTTCCATAAGTGATCTTTGCTTATGCATGGAGCTGACTTCGTAGACCAACAGTGAAAGACGATCAAGTTTCAACAGTGACTCTGACTAGGAGGTGTGCATGTATGCTAAGCCATATACACTTCTGTCCAGGAATAAACCACTTTTGGGGAAAAAAAAAATACAACTAGATAGTTTTATAAGATGCATATTAGTGACTGAAGTAAATTTACAATGAGATGTATTTTAAAATATAGCAGCTGTAATCCAGATCAAATATTTTGTCAGTATCTTTTTCACTAACCCTGTAAGGGAAGTGATACAATTTCTAATCATTTTTTCTGAAAAAGTTATGCTGCTTGAACAGACAAATATTTCTGTCCTTAGGTTGTAAATATTTTAATGCTTTGGTTTATTGTATAACCCCCTGGGTGATTACCATCTCATTTTCCCTTCAGTTGTTATTCACTCATCACTCTTTTTCAAGTTCATTTTACTCACCTTAACTACACTTTTTTATTACTGAAGCCTCCAGTTTTTAGATTGCCATACTTGCTAAATTAATGTTAATTTGAATGAAAAAGAGAAAAAATAAGCATTTGATCTTCACCCAAAATTTAAACAGGATCCATTTATGTTTTAAAATTTCAGGAAGCTGGATAAATATTTGTTAATTTAAGTCTTACTAAACTTTCTGGCTTCTTTTGATATAGAAAGCAAAAATATTGAGTTATATTAGGGGAAACTTTGGATTTATTTCTGCTTCAACAGTGCAGATGAAACTGGTAAAAAACTTCATACTGTCACGGATGACTGTGTGTCTCTGACTTACTGGGCCTCTGACCTTCTCTCAGACAAATTTGTGACCTATCCTGTTAAGCCATGGGCATACGTATTTTCATGTTTGGTGGCTGGTTTTTCATGTTCAGTGACTGCTTGATGGTTCAACCTGACAGTGAGATAAATAACTAGTTCTATACCCTGCAGTAATAATCCAAACCCATTTGTTCTACTTAGTACTGTCTAGGTGGCCAGGCTTGTGTGCTCCCTCTGCTCATGTCCATTTTTTTCCGTTGAAGCCAGAACAGAAAGATAGATGGACCCACCAGCCTGACTTTGCAGGGCAACAATTTTTCACCTCTTTTGAGGTGTTGTGACTGGAGAGAAGAGAACAATAGGAATCACTACAGGTCTACAGAGCATGAATGCTGAAAAAACAGTGGTGTAGCTGGTGTTGCATCACCTACAGAAATGAAAGCAGGCTGAAAAAGGGAAAATATAGCAATAATCTTCAAATATGTACATGGTTACAGCCAAGGAAAGAAATAATCTCTTCATGATTACAGTATTAGCTAGGAAAGAAATTATATGCTTATGTTTTTGTGAAAGCAGTGAGGACTTGGTATCAGGAAAATCATTCTAAGTTGAAGAGGTTTGCTGAGAACAGCTGAATAATATCAGCCATGGCAGAATAGTTTATAACAGGGAATGAAAAAATACAGCCTGAACAACACAGGCATAGCTTTAGCTATGCCTAGGGAGTTAGAGATGTAGAGTGGTTAGCTGTCCTTAGCTCAGATGTTCCTTTGTGGTTTTGTGAATTTAGGAACATGAAATGCTTCTTCCAAAAGCAATGCAAGATTACAGTGTAATTACTAGGGTAATGCAGAGATTTGGGATGTTGTCCCAGCCTTGCACTATGCTGAGATAACAAGTATCAAGAAAACAGTTGCTAAAAGAAAAGAGAGTCATTGCTCATATTAGTTAAATAAGGAACAAGCAATCTACCTTTGGTACTGGAAACAACCTCATTTTCCTCTAAGTGCAAAGTGCTGATGTGCAGTAGCTCTTGTTTCATCTACCATTTTGTTTCAGATCACTGGCATTTCTGCAGTAGAGTTGCACCTCACTGGGGCCAACAGACCAAGCTGAGACGGAGGTTCTGTGTTTTGGCTGCTTTAGCTGCCTGGGTGGGCTCAGCAGCTCAAACGTCTCCATGTAAGTGATTTCTTCATCACTGAAGTGTAGGGGATGTACTGGATCAGGCTGGGGTGAAGTCAATTTTCTTTATTTTCTTTATTATAACCTTTCTTTATAAGGTTAATTTCCTTTATGGTGATGTGGTTTGGATTTTTGACTGGTGACAGGCCTGATGTTGCTGAGCTGTACTTGACACTGTTAAGACCTTTTCCTTTTCTCACTCTGATCTCCTCAGAGAGTAGATCATGGGTGGGAGAGAGGCTGGGAACAGATATAGACTGACAATTGACCCAAACTGTCCAAAGGTGTATTCCATGCTATATGACATCATGCTTGGCAAAAGAAATTGGTGGTAGCAACAGCAGCTGGTGGTAGCTGTTGCTCAGGGACAGGTTGGGCATTGTGGGCTTGTGGAAGCTCCTAAGTGATTTCATCTACATCACTTGTTTGTTTTTTTCCTCCTCCTTAACTTATTAAGCTACATTGATCTCAACTCATATATTTATCTTATTTTTGCTATTCATATCCTTCCCCCAGTCCTGCTGGGTGTGTGGAAGGGTGGTGGAGAGTAAAGGAGTGGCTGAGTGATTGCTTAGTTGCAGGACAGAGTCAAGCCAGCATGGGAAGGATGACAAGCATCTAGCTCAGGGTGATGTGGGCCCTGAGCTGGGCCAGTGCTGTTAAGAGCTGATTGATCTGAGTGATGTGTGGCAAAACAAAATATAGCTATCTTCTCAGATGAAATATGGGTGGAAAATAGTTTGACTGCCAAGGCTCTGCACCACAGTAGGCAATGGGGATCCATCCTTGAACATGTCTTTCTAATCAAAGCCAAGAGACAAATTTTTTTCAAAACCCTTGATAATACCTATTTTATTGTGGTAAAAACAAGAAGGAAAACAAATCTCATGACCTTCCCCTGAAAACACAAACATATGCCATCTAACTCTGACAAAAATCTTGAATACATATGCTGAGTAGACTATCCAAATTAAAATTTATGTGACTCTGAGTCAGATGAGCTAAAGATAGTAGTGTTGCATCTTGGGGAGAAGACAATTTGTCTTCCTGTCTGAGAAGGGCCATGAACATATGAGGGCTGAAAACATATTCACATGTATTATGAAACACTAATTGCTTGTCTAAGGCAACGTGTTTTATTTCTGTTCCAGCTTTGCACAGCACAGAGTGTTAGAGTGATCAGTGGAGCCATTCCCACCAGGAACTGTTGATTTGGGATTGTTATTCTGTTTGAAGCTTATACAATGTCAGAGTGACCCTGAACAGCGTGTACTAGCAGGTGTTTGTGTAAGATTGCATCAAATGAACATAAATGCTGTGAAATTGCTGAATAATTACTGCCTAAATGAATAAAACTGCCTGTCTGAATTGGTTCTCACAGTTAGAGTGGAAAGAAAACTTCAGGGAGCATCAGGAAAAGCAGAAAATCAGCTCTTAACACCACAAAATGTGCACATAAATCTTTCTTGTGTTTTCCAAACATGCTGATGAGTCACTGAAGATATTGTCATTTCTAAATTTCAATTTCCTGGATGCAAAGGGCTCTACCTTCAATTTCTTCTAAGGAGTTAGGACCCCAGAATATGACTAAAAATTCAGATAGGCTGATAGGCAATCTATCTGCTGCATGGCCTCCCCCTAAAGAGATTCAAGTAATTATAAGAAGTTCATAACCTCTTTTACAGAGAAAGATCCTTGTCTTCTAAGCAGAAAACAAAGAACTGCATACCAGACCAGAAGGTTATGAGAGGAAATAATGAAATATAATATCCTTCTTATACCTCCAGCCACATAAGAATACCAGTGTTCTCAGATGGTTTTATTCATTGTTTAAAAATCTTCACAACTTGACAGAACTAAGAAACATATATATATATATATGTGTGTATATATATATGTATAGGCCTTTTTAGTTATTATATAAAATTCTTCATAGCTCAAGACTCTGTCTTTGGAACTACCAAAATAATTTTCAGTGATGAAATAGTCAACTCACAGAGTATGTTTATATGGAGGATGTGGAGCAGTAACAGGGGAAGAACTGAAACCCCCTTTTCATTCCAAACAGATAGGGATGAAAATATGTTTTCTGTAGTAAGGCCATTGTTATCCTGGAGCTTACACTTGTTGCTCCTAACTAACCATGACCGTATGCAGAAAATGTTGTGAAATTCATTATAAACATGATGATAACTGTTTTACTTGTTCAGACTTTGTTCAGGTTATGGTGACGCTGAGGGGTGAGCATGACCTGATAATTAGGGTCCCTCCCAGAATTCCTAGCAAGGGAGCAGGGTAGGCTGGAGGCAGAGTTTTTTAGGGTGTTTCTGTGGAGAAGAAAAAAGAAAAACAAAACCATTGCGCAGAAGGAAGATTTTGTAAAGGCAGAAGCCTGGTTGTAGTACACTGCCTCCTTCTTAGCCAACATTTGTGTGGCTTGTTGTTGTTTTATTAGAAATATCTGCTTTCTGGCTCTGTAATTAATTGCTTTCTTTTATATATCTGTGTCAATAAATGCTTCTTTGTTGAGGTCCCTCCTTTTCCTATAATATGCTAAGAGGACTAGAGAGGCCATTTGTTCAAAGAGGCTGGATATGTTGGTGTTTTGGATGGTAAATAAGACCTTTGAAATAAAATGTGATTAATTAATCTTTTTATGGAAATATTTAGTCTGCTCTGAAATTAGCTCCCATGTGATATAACTGCATTATGGATTTCCTTTGATTTATGATTTATAATTAAGCTCCAGTCTTGAAAAATACTATATGATTATTTCATTGTCTGTGTGAAATAGTTATCCATCTCTTAGCCAGGAGAAAAAACCTGAGTGTAGCAGGTAGGTAGGGTGTTGCAGGAGTGAGATCTCAAAGGGATATGTTTGGAAAAGTGCCATTTTTGTCTTGTTGCACATACTTTACTACAGTGAAAAGCAAAAAAGCTTATCTGTCTTGGTATGTGGTAGATTTAAAAATGGGAGATATCCCATTATGGATTCTGGAAGGGGATGTGAGGGGTATGCTGAACATCCTCTGTGGATGGGTAACTGAAACCGGGAATTATTGATGCTTCATCACATCATTGGTAATTGTGCAAGGCAGGGATAGTGAGCACAGCTATGATGACAGCAACTTTACACTGGTGAAACCTCATCCTTCTCAGTGGTGCAGGGGGAAAGTGGTTGCACCCAGAAATGAATCTGAAATTTCCCACAGACAAGCCAGTGTGTTTCCAAATAATTTTTGCTTAGAAAAGTCCAGGACAGGGATAAAGCATTAGGAAACCCATAATATGGACCATAATTTGTTTGATTGATGGACTTTGACTTACCCAATGTGCTGGTTCTTGTGTAAAACTTCTGTAATTCCAGAGGAAAAAGTATCATTGGTACAAGTAGCCTCTTGTTATATAAAAAATATTTTAGTTTGAGTCTGTACATTTCATACACCTTGATTTATAACAGATGACATCCAAGGGATTACCTTCCTTCTACATACTTATAAAGGAGTAGGAGACCATTCTGCACTTTAAAAATCTCCTTCCTCCCAGGTCTCAAAGTACAGGCAAAATAAATACAGGCAAAATCAACTTTATTTTTTTCCCCACTGCTTTTCCACTTGCGAAGCTCTTTCTTGTATCCCATGGGAAAGGAGGATTTCTCATAGGCAGTTTTTGAATCCGTAAAATCTTGCTACAAGTAAGTCACCATGTTATCAAGGTTTAAACACCTTAAAATGTAAACAATGAAGCCGTTGTGTAGGGCTTTAATGTCTTGGAAATTTCTGTACCTTTATTTTTTTTCTGTTGTGTTTTTTAGCTTTTAGTTTCAGGTACCTTAGGGTTCTGCAATCATTTAGATTATTAAGTTTTGGCATTTGTAGATTGCTTTTATTACCTAGCTGATAGCCGTGTGGTTCATTTTGGAAGTGCTTCCTAAACATTAGGGTGATTTGATATTTTTCAAGAAGATATTATAATAAAAATATTTTGTCAACATAACTGCAGCGAGGAAGGGATTTATATTATTAATGAGTGACTTTAAATAATATTTACAAACATAACAGCAAAATAATACTGTTCATGAGGGTTTATCATTTATAATGAGGACAGCTGTGACAATATAAGATTTTATAGCTGAGATGAAGATGAGCCTTTGGTATGAGTGTGGAGGTTTGAATGTCTAAGCCTTTTGCATGGAAAATTGCTATTTGCTAATTAGATGAATACAGAAAGCCAGGTAGCACAGAGCTGAGATGCATGGTGGGCTGTATACTAACCTCCATTTTGGTTAATCTACCATCAGGGTGAGTCTCTAGCAGCCAGGGATGAGAGAAATACATGTGACAGCTGGAAACTAAACCTTGCACAGGATGCATTCTTTGCCATTTCGCCCAAAGAACATGTCCAGAAACTGCTTTGGTCTCATATTGTAAATTGATCTCCCATCCAGGAATCCACCTCTACCCCAAATTAGAAATAAACAGGATTTGATCAGATCTGAGGGTATACTGGGGACAGGGAGAGCTAGGCTGTGACAATTTGCCTCCCTTTTGCTCTCCCAGGTGTTTAACAAACAATCTGTTCAGCACACCATTCCCACAGCTGCCTAGCACTCATGATAAAGGGAATCAAAGGCTGCTGTCTTTTGCTTACATCTGAGAGCAGCTATCACAACTCAAGGCCTCTTTCTGATGTAATACGGTAATTTTCTAATGAAACCAGCTTTCTTTTTCTTTTGTTCTGATGCTTTTCTTGGGAAGGGCTAAACTCTTCATTTTGCCTCAGCCTTCACAAGTTCTGGCCGTCTTGAAAGATTAGTTATACTTTGGAGAATGACAGTCTCAAAAATGCCAGTGTGCAGAACAACTAGCCAGAAGTAGATGGGACATTACCAATGACCCTTCAGTGCATGACTTTTCATTGTGAATGCACTTTGTTCTTTGTGTTTCAGGAAAGCATATCTCATGGATAAACTGGATGAGTTCAAAGGGTAAATAATATTTCTTATGAAGGCAAAATTCCATAGTCCTGATTATAGTTTTTGTTCTAATTGATGAAGAAAATTTTAAAAAAAAGAAAAAAAAAAAGAAAGAAAAAACTAAAATTTAAAAAAGAAAGGAAGAAAGAAAAAGGAAATTAAAAAAAAGAAATCAAAACTGTAATGTAAGAAAACCAGTCTTGTTTTTCTATCTAGCACCAAAAATAGGATTTGTGGAAGAAACCACAGAGCCTTTGAATATTACATGATAATGCTATAAAATACAATGCAAAAAAAATCTGCTTCCTCCGAGGCTGAAATGTTCTGCAGAAGTTGTTTGTTGTTCAAATTTCCACCTGGAAGATTTTTATGTTGTCTAAGCAATGAGAGCAACAGAAATTTATATTCAGTTGACATAAATTCCACCTAATTTATTTGACTAAGTATAGCTATAAAGCACAGAGAAGCAGCCAATAGCAAACACTACATAGATTTTAGGACCTTGATCTGATCTTCCATCAAAGATGTATCTTGGGCTCTCTTGGGCCCACTGAATAAGGCTGAGCAGTTCTCTGACTAGATTGGTGAAGAAGCCTGTATGTCCATTGTGTGCACTCTAGACATCCCTGACAGACACAGACAGGATATGGTTGTACTTCATGATAAAATGTTCAAAATATTCTATATTATAAAAATAGGAATTGTGCTTTCAAATTTTAAAAGATCATCTCCATACACATTCTTCCTCCTTTATTTTCAGCAAATAAACTTCAATCATTTGGCATTTTCCCTGTTTAAACTTCATGTCAGACTAATAATTAGTTTGTGTTTGCCTATGACCTTATATGCTACAATGTAAGACTACTCTTTCAATGTCAGAATTTTAATCTTTATGGGTCCTTTTGATCACTGACTCACATAAACACAGTGAACTCCACAAAATGCAACAAGTGAAGACTTTTATTTTGGATCTGAACTGAAATAAACCTCTGACTCTTTTGAACTGGCAGTGAAAGTTCTTTTTAGACCTGTACGAGGAACTGGCCTTATGGCTAAAACAATTCTCAGGCAAAACAGCCATAACTGTTATCTAGTCACAATTACCAGCTTTGTTTTCTATAGGGAAAGTACAGATTCTGTCAGAATTGTTTGATGTGCAAGGATTTGATAATATAGTAGGAAAAATAATGATCATGACATTTAGACTTGTCTTTGTTGGTTGTCAGTGAAATCATGTTCTTCAGTCACTTCTACTTAGGCACAACTGATACTGTAACCCCTAAATCTCTTGGTGATAAGTGACACATTTGGCAGTCTATTACAGGAGAACCAAAGGCAGACACCTGCAGAATTTGTTTAGAAGGACAGAGCATTTCCCCTTCCCAGGCTGATGCTTTGTAGGTGGCAGAATGAGGTGTGATTGAAAAACATCAGAGATGCATTCTGTAGTTATGGGTGCAGACCAGTGACTAGAGCAACAAACTGATTTGTAATTAGGATTTCCAACTCTTTCATAGATGTGAGGAGTGAAAATTATAATTGTTTCATATAATTTAGTACTCATTATAGGTTTTGCAGGATGATGCTGAAATAACATGTCAATTTGTAAAGTTTCTTGTGGGAAAAGGGACACTTCACAGAGCAGTGAGGCATTTTCCTATTCTTTCTGGCTGCAGTGTGATTGTTATAACCATATCCTTTCCCTGAAACTGTATTCTGTCTTACTTAAAAAGGGACTGCTGATCTAGAAAAGCACAGAGAGTATCAGTGGCAATGGGAGAGTCTTGGGAATAGCGACCTCTGGGGATATTTTAAAGACCCAACATTCAAAAAGTGCTCGTGTTTTAGGTCTACACCTGATGGAGGTGAGCAAACAGCCCCAGCAATGTTTGCCAGCCCGTGACTATGGGCCCATGACATTTGGCCCCTTACCAGAACTTGCAAACACACACAAAAAAATTCGCGCAACTGGATCAGATGTAAACTTCACAAGCATGTGTTTCTTTAATGGAAGAAAGAGTTACCTTGACACTAACAAAAAAACAAAGCGCCAATAACAAAGAACTGTTATACAGAACACTTAAAAAAGTATTACAAAAGGGTGAATAGAGAGCCAGATAAGGTTACCACATGGGTGACATGAACAATACGTTCCAACAACCCCCCTACAAACTTTCTATTTCCTGGCACAAGGAAACCGTCTGCAGATAAATTACATGAAAGCAGTATTATAGAAAGTAATTCCTGGTGTGAAAGGAGATAGAACATATGACCTCCTCCTTCCATTTTTTGCTTACATAAAGTATATACTGTGCTTTTCCCCTGTGTAATTCACACAAACTCAGTACTGAAACTTTCTTCCTTTTGTACAGCTGTTGCAGATCTGCAGAAGAAAATTGCTGCATGAGAGTTAGGTGGTGTGATTTATCAGAGTGAAATTGTTTTTCATGTGGAATTGGTAAATTGTAGACAGGAGATGGAGGCACTAAGGAGGAAACAGAGAATGAAATGGTAAAATTGAAAGGCTCTTAAGTAGAAAATTAAAACTACTTCTGAAAGAGAGGAAGCAGGAAAGACTGTCAAGGAGAAGGCTAAATTCCTAGAATCATCTCTGGGGCTTTTTTGTTTGTCCATTCACAGAAATCTGTCTAACTTTTTTGTTATGTAGAGCAGATTACAAATTGTAAGAAAAAATGAAGTCCCACATTTCCACATTACAAGCTTGAATATCAGGCTCACTTGATTTTCCCATTCTCTATTGTTTTAGCTCAAACCACTTGTCTAAAGTAGAACTAGTTTGTAGAACTTTTTCTTGGGGTCCATTTCACATAGTGTCTTGTAATGCAGACAGTGAGTTGGGCAACAAACTTGTTCTGGCACAAGCTCCACCTTTAGCTGATAAATTTAGAGAAATACTTCAGATAGGTTGGTTTGCTAATTTTATGGTGGATGGATGAGATCAAACAGGGAGTTGCAGCCTGTGTACTGGAGGGATGTCACCCAGAGGGAGCTGGATAGGCTTGAGAAATGTGAGCCACTGCAAGCCTCCTGAAGTTGAAAAATGCCAAGTGCAAGGTGCTGCACCTGGCTGGGGAGAGTCCCAGCCATAAACAACACAGACTGGGCAGAAAATGGATTAAAACCAGCCCTGTGAGCAGAACTGGGGGTGTTGGTGGATGAGAGGCTGGACATGACCCAGCCATGAGCACTGACAGCCCAGAAAGCCAAACGTGTCCTGGGCTGCATCCAAAGCAGTGTGGGCAGCAGGGAGGGGAGGGGATTCTGCTCCACCTGGAACCCTGCATCCAGCTCTGGGGTCCCAGCACAGAAAGGACCTGTTGGAGTGGGTCCAGAGGAGGGCTACAAAGATGATCAGAGGACTTGAGCACCTCTCCTGTGGCTGAAAGGCTTGAGGTTCTTCAGTATAGAGCAATAAGACTGGAGAGACCTTACAGCAAGCTTTCCAGTACCTAAAAGGGATGGCAGAAAAGCTGGAGTGGGACTCCTGGGAAGGGCCGGAAGTGATAGGACCGGGGTAATGGCTTTCAGCTGAAAAAGAACAGGTTTAGATTGGATATTAGGAAGAAATTCTTTACTGTGAGGATGGGAAAGACTGGATCACAGTGACAAGAGTCATTTTTCCCATTCCTGGGATGTTCAAGGCCAAGTTAGATGGAATTTTGAGCAAGCTGGTCTAGTGGAAGATTGGGTTGAAATTAGATGATCTTTAAAGTTCCTTCTGACCCAAGCCTTTCTGTAATTCTGTGATTCTGTGATTCTGTGATTCTGTGACTGTGGTCTGAAAAGGTAGGAAGGAGGCCATTATTACCAAAACAACAATTATTATGGCAGTTTGTTTATGCTTTGAAAGTGGCCACTTCCTCGCAGAATCTGCCTTGTTGTTAACAGTGCAAGCTTTGGTAACGATTTGCCTCAGACAGTAAATACAAATGAAGGACTTCTACCTTCCCTAGTTTGTGATTCCTGGTAACTCCAGAGCCAAATGCAGCCCCTCACCCTCTCTATGTGAGTGCAGACACAGTGCTTCATACAGATCTTCTTTCACTGAACTTCCTGCAACCAGCATATCCAACTTTGCAGAGGAACACCTTTATCTTCATTGATGGAGACACAATGCAAATAGGCCTGTACCAACCTCCAACCAGGAATAAACAGGAGTTCTTCATATTGCCTTTTTTCTTTGATTATGTAATCAATGAAAGAAGTTAACACAACTCTACCTTGCAGCTACTTCAGGTTACACTTTGTTTAATTCTAAGGGGCCAACATAAGAAAGAAAAAAGAATATATTTGCAAGCAAAAGCAAGAGGGGAAAAAAAAATCATTATTAAGCAAGTTGTAAATTTATTAAGTATCACAGCACGTAAAGACTATGAGAGTATTTTTTTTTTGTTTTTATTCGTCAGTAGACTGTTACAGGGTTATGGCAGCATATGAAGTGACAAATGTTTTAATACACTTACTAAAATGTCCTGCCACTATCCATTGCAGTTTCAGCCCTATTCAAACATACAGATTCCAGACATTTTTTTTTACATCATTTGAAGTTTTCTCATCCCTGGCTTTCCAAATATTGAAAGGTACTTTTATTTCCTGCTTTAGCACCTCTTTAATACCAACAAAAGTACTTAGATAAATTACACCTGCTAAAAACCTCCTGAGATTAATATTTTAGAGTGAAAATTCTGTCCCCTCAGTCACAGCTGCTTTTGTGAAGAGTGTCAATGGTATATGAAAAAAATGAAGTGTGGGACTCACCAATGTGCAACAGTTATTCTGTACTTTTTTCCCTTAAACTGAATTTCTTCATATTTTCTTTTATATGGTTCTCCTAGTGACCTTAGTGTCACAGAAGTATGTAGCTGATGTACTCAGCTGCTACTAAGGAATCTCAGATTGGAATAAGGAATCTCAGATGCTGACATGTTTTTATTCTCCAAGCCCAGCTTTTGTTGTTGTTGTTGTTGTTTTGATAATTTTGCATGAATATGACGCTCACATTTAATTATGTTATATATCAGCATCATTTTCTGAAACCTAGATTTCTGTTTTCAAGCTAAATAGAAATGGCAGTAAGGAGTCAATATAATACCATAAATGACTACTATATGAAGAGTCAAAAAAACTAATTTCAGATGCCTTGAGCTGATATCTAATAAAGCCTTTCAACAACAAAAAATATTTCTGTCTTCCTAATTTCTGTCAAGCTGATACTGGGCTGCTCCTGAAGTCTAAGCAGCTGCATTAACAGAGTTTATGCTACTTAAACATTACATCACTAAGCAGATGTTAAACCATATTGATTTAATACTGATTATTTCGATGGGCTTGCATTGAGATCCCTGCTAAAAAAATTTCAACTGCAACTTGTTTGAAGAACATGAATACTCAAAGAACAAGGTTCAGGAGTGTGTTCAAATCTGACATAGCCACCTATAGCACATGTTTTAGCTGTTCTAGCTTTGAACAGTCATTTTAATATTAGATTCAAATTTCAGATTTAATTGTTTTAATTAGTTGACTTTGCTAGCATATTCATGAACTAAAATTCCCTCTGTAAAATGATGTCAATATAAAATTCCATTTAAAAACTTAACAATTCTCAAATGGGTAAACATCTCTTTTCATATACACATATATATGTATATCTCTGTCTGCTTGCCTGTATATGAATAAAATCGCTGTGTTTTCTAAGTAGGAATAGACTGTCTAGTTTGGGAGAGGAAAGATTTCAGTCAGTTCTTTCTACCAAGTCATAGTGGGTAAGTTCATAGGAAAAAAAGGAAGTATGAGTTTGAGCTGGGTGGATTGGTCTTGGGCAAGAAGTGTAAGACAAGATGGTTCATGTGTTATAAACCATTGCTGTAGGTTTTTTCAGGATCTAGCAGCAGGCATGGATTTGTTACAGCTGCAGTAGGTCACAGCCCACCTATGACCTCCTGCCTAATTGTTGACTGGTATTTTTGTTTGTCACTTTAGTAAATGCCAGACAGCCTCTTCATGGGCCCATTATGCATCTGGTTGAAGGCCTAAGAAACGCTTAGAAGAATTGTAGCCCTGTAAGTGCCTCTGTCATGGTCTCAGTCCTTCATGGGACTGCAGGATGTATTTCACTGTTTCCAAGTTTTCCAAAGTAGAGGGACAACTATGAACAATCCATAACATATGTTGAAGGACTCTAGCAACAAGGGTTAGAAAATGCCCTCAAAAAGGGAAGAAATTTTGAGAGATATCACCACATAGCAGAGGGATGAGATGTTATCACTTTCTGTCCAGATGTTGAGAATATGAAGAAATCAGCCTTATTTCTCTCTCCTCTTCATTATCAATGGGATTCTTCCCTTTAAGCATTAAATAATTTATATTTCTTTTGGTTGTGATGGGTAACAGGTATTTGACAATATCTGTAGAGAGATCTAAGGGTTGAAAATATTTGCCTTGATACTCTAGGCTTTAGAAGGAATGCTTAATTTTTTGCACAATAATACTTTAATTTATGTTAATCTTAGAAAAGCCTGAACATAGCAAATACAATAAGAATATAAATTAGTGGAATAGTTGAAAATAAATCCTGGAGACAGTGAAAGAAAGTACTATATCAAACATAAAACAACAGAGAATTTGCTACCTGTGTAAAGACAGATTATTTTTTTACTTGTTTCCAGTCAAATGCAAGATGCTTAGACTACCTAGTCTAAACGGACAATGGGGTTATGTTCTTATTTTAAAAAACGGGTATTAGGGAAAAAAAACCCTACATTGATTGATGAAATTCAGCAGAAAAAATATAATTTATCAGCTAAGAACACATATTGAGATGCATTAACATTTACATTGTCCTGTTTCCTGGAAAAAGACATGTCTAAGCTACATAATTTCATTAATATTTAAGTCTAATCTGTATAAAGAATAATTGGCTTATTTAAAAACTCGTTAAATTAATATTATTATGGTAACAATAGAGCAGTTCTATGCACATTCCTTTTAAAAAAAAAAAGTGTTAAAGTGCATGGGGATGTTGACAAGAAAGAAAGCAGGTGGATATTTATTTCCGATATAGCAAATAGAAAATTTTTGATGACAGAACTACTGTGCTTTTTGCGTTATTGCACTTCACCAATGTGGTGAATGGGTAAAGGATACCTTTTCATGTGCCCTGATGTTTAGTGAGGACATGCACATCTTGCTGCCTTTGTAAAAGGGGGAGAGAGATTTCAGTTTCCCTTATTTGGCTGGGGAAGGAGCATAGAATTTGGGACCAATCTGATTCAGTTTATTTTCAGTGTACAAGCCCTATGGAGCAAAAGTTTACAAGCATGGAGATCTGTGTGATCTGGCAAGTAAGGAGAAAGGCACATCCAGGAGCTGATGTTAATGAAAACTGAGTGGTGGTTTTCTCTAAACTGAGAATTTAAATGTATTATGCAGCATCCACATGTGCAGAAATCATAATAAAGATCATCACTACTTCTTCCCAATAGTTTGTTTGTTTGTTTCTTTGGGGGGTTTTTTGGGTTTTTTTCCCCCCTTGGGTTTTGCTTATTTAGGTTTTTAAGGTTTTCTTTTTTTGGTTGTTTGTTTGTTGTGGTGGATGGTGTTTAAAATTTAGCTTCAAGACATATATCTGAGTTCCCCCAAAATCCTAGTGGAAAAAGACCCCATGTTCTTTCATAACCACTAAGTGATAAACAGTTAATTTGTTGTTTGGTTATTTAGGTTTCACTTTTCAGATCCTATGAAAAACAACTACTATTTAAAGAGGTGTGATTAAACTGCAGTGGTGTTGCTGCAGTTTATTGTGTCATCATCTTCTGTGAGGAAGGAGAAAATGTATCCTAGGAAGCAAGTCTCTGTGCCAGAAGTACCTCTGTCAGTTTAGTTTTGTGTGCTGTGGTCAGACTGTTTTGCGTCTAAAAAAATTGTTAATTTTATTCGGTGTGGAAACACTAGTCCATACCTTAGCCTTTCCCCTAAAAAGGAGGAATTTACAGCTATTCAATTCTCAATGTGGCAGTTATTTTTGCAAAACCTGTAGGGGCTTAATGACATACAACATCTGTGCTAAATGTGATTGAAACTGATGACTGGGGTAAAGAAGTTACTGTGAACGTTCATAGACAAAGGATGAATTAATAAATCCTGTTTCACATGAAAACAAGCAAAAGGCAGAGAAAAGCAGAGCAACTTAAGTAAAATTATGTATTTCATCACACTACTAATTACACTGTTCTCTGGAAGCTGGACAACTGAAGATTTTTTTGTGAGTAGCACTAACCCTGAAGACCTAGGGGTATCTTTCATGTTTTCTAAGTGTTTGTATCTCTTTCTCTAAGAGAACAATGCAATCAGTCTTAAAGTCAAGGGCAATTCATTATTATCAGTTGTCCAGAGACCAGAGTAGAAAAAAACTACAGGGAAAAGGAATGTTTGTATTCTAGTTGACCAGCTATGTCTGTTGTGGATTGAACTACTTAGCTCAGACACGTCATTTCATGGGTGCAAGGAGTGGATGCTCACCATTCTGACACTAGTTTAAAACAAAGAACTGCACTGATTCTATCTTTGTTGTGCTCTCAGATGGTTGAGCATATTTTTCAACTCTTTTTTTTTCACTGGGCACAGTCACACCCCTTAAGTTGGGCAGGCATCTTTTTAGTGGGACAGAATAAAATCAGTGACTCTTTGTCTCTGTGTGTGCTGCTTTCTCACCTGAAATTACCTTGGCTCACACAACTGAATTTTGTTCACACTTTCAATCATTCCAAAAAATACTATGTCTGGCTTCCTTTTGAATGGTTGGTTTATTTTATGGCTCTGACTAGTGGGGTCTCTTTGTGAAAACTATCAAATGCAGAAGAAATAAAAAAGAAATAGGAAAAGAAAGTAAATAAAATCTGTATATTCCAGAGGATCCTTAAGAGGTAACTGATATATTTTCTACACTCGCCTGCTTCCAAGCACAGAAACACTGCAGCAGGCTGGTGACGGATGGGAAAATTAATCTTTTGTTTTCTAGAAATAGACAGCATCACTCTACATGCTGTCAGCTATCACTATCAACTGTAAATCACAATATTTTACTCTATTTGTGACTCTTTGTAGATTTGTGAGTTTCATATGCATGTATTTGGTACAGGACGTGGATTTATTATATTCAACGGGGTTACATCAGACTGGTGACCCTGGTGACCTGTCATCCATGGGGTTCTACAGGGTTCCATTTTAAGCCCAGTTCTCTTCAACATCTTTGTAATTGACTTGAACACAGGATTTGAAGGGATACTGAGAAAGTGTCCCACTGACACTAAACTGGGAGGAGATGTCGACTCCCTCAAAGGAAGACAGGCCCTGCAAAGCAGCATCCACAAATGAGAGGGGTGGGCATTCACCAACCAGCTGACATTTAACAAGGGCAAGATTCTGCAGGTGGGGTGGGGCAACCCGGGNCTGAGGTCACTTGGTGTGTTCAGCCGGGAGGAGACTGAGGGGAGACCTCACTGCAGTTACACCTTCCTTGTGAGGGGAAGAGGAGGGACAGACACTGATCTCTGCTCTGTGGTGACAGTGACAGAACCTGCCAGGATGCCCTGAAGTTTTGTCAAGGCAGGTTTAGGTTGGATATTAGCAAAAGGTTCTTCACCCAGAGGGTGGCTGGGCACTGGAACAGGGCCCCCAGGGGAATGGGCACAAAACCAAGCCTGACCAAGCTCAGGTGGTGTTTGGACAATGCTCTCAGGCATTTATTATAATTCTTGGATTGTCCTGTGCAGGACCAGGAATTGGGCTCAGTGATCCTGATGGGTCCCTCCCAACTCAGGATATTCTTTGATTCTGTCATTCTAGGTTTCACAGTCAAATACACTCATGTATGCACACATGGAATCCACCAACAGGTCAGTATCACAGAGTTTATAGGAATTATTTCTAGGTCTTAGCCAATACAGTGTAGCATGCATTAGCTAAATGCACTCCGTATGTGTTTGTGTTTAGGGAGGAAGAGACAGTTTTCATTTTCTGATAGACAAAAAGTAGTTGAACTCCACAATGTACTTTTACAGGACACCAGTGCTAAAACCAGTAATGGAAGGAACATGCAAAGAATTTCCTTAACCACAAGGAATAGTATAAAACCTTGAGAAATTTATTTGCTCTCTTTAAGAAGACCCTCAATAGAAGGAAGAAATAAATCTTTAGGAGAGAAAACAGGCTGAGTGCATACTCTGATACGGTTTATCTTTTTGATTCAAAAAGCTGACTCTGAAGAAAGGCAGAATTGGAAAGTGAAATACTCTGAACTGGCAAAAAAGATGTGCAATACTTAATCTACACTGCAGAAGGCTGCTGACAGGTTCTTGGTAACAAAAAATGTAATTCCCTAGCTATAATTTTCTTCTTGAGGCAGTAGAGTGCAACCACTGAGAATCTATGTAACCCATATTCTTCTACTTTAAGAAAGGAATAATATCTTCTCTTTAGGGTGTGATGAGAGGAAGTTGAACTAAAATAGATGGATGTTTAAGAACTCAAGGTCCAAAATGCATTTGTGTTTGAAAAACTGAGTTGGGAAAACATCTATTCTCTAAAAATAACAAACAATTTCTGCTTTTTGTAAAGATATATGCATTTTCTCTCTGTTTAGTTAAACTTAAATTATTTGATACTACTTCAAAGACCTGAAAAGCAAACATGCACAGCTCTGATCTTTATGAGAAAGAGGTCTAAATTGTGTATCAGAAATAAACATGACACGTTGCCTTGTTTGGAGCCACACCCCTGCCTTTAATATATACACAAGCAAAAATACATTGAACATTAAATATAATAAGAGAAAATTACAAGTCCTTACAGTAAGATTTATCTCTTCTTTTTATCCTATTACATTGACTCCAAAAATGCCAAGGAATATGACACTTGCCAGTCTGAAAAGATTTTGGGCAGCCATAGTCACAATTTGTCTTTTGATCACATTTAAGTAATTTTCACTCTTCATGCAGCCTCTTCAGAGATACTAGAGAACCAGAGAACCAGTAGGAACGCACCTATTCTGAGGTAAGAACATTGCAAAGTATAAAGGATTATTTTACATCCTGTACAGGACAAGAAACTACAAATTCATGCTCCAGCTCTCTGCTCTTACAGAATGTGAAGCCACAGATTTGATTGAAAGTGTGGGCAGACACAGCACCATTCCCTTATGTACTAAATTGTTGCTAAGTTTCTTGGGATCTCGGCTTTAGTTTCCCCACTGTCATGTATTATTTTATCACACTGCATCTCTCTGCCTTCATGCTCATTTTGGAGCAACTTAGATGTCATTGTGAAATATTGTGAAATGGTTTTTCCTTCAGCATAGTACCAGTGCAAATTGTTGTGGTTTCCAAGGCACAGCGTTTTCACTGTAAGATGTCAGGATTTTCCTGTGATGCCTTCTTGGTGCCTGCAAGAGCAGACATGATTTCAAAGTCATGAAGAATAGTACTGATGTCATGATGAGTGCATTAACACAAGTCTGTCTTGTCACATGCTGTGTAGAAGTACTGGAAGGTTTAGAATGAGTCCAACAATATCCTTCTCTGTACCTCACACATATCACTACGCTTCCATCAGATCCTCTGCATAGCATGACAGTGTCCTTTAATGAAACACCTACAAACATTAGTGCATTAAATAGTCAAATTCCCATTTTCAGGAAAATGAAAAGAAGAGCAGGCTGGTAGTTTCTGATATGTTTCCAGTCTTAAATTAATACTTTCTATAGAGTGAGTGAAAGAACAGAAGAGAGAGACTGTAGCTGGTGAGGGGAAGGGCAGGAAAGAACCTGACTGGATGAGCTCCTCTCCACGCAGGTGGAGCGAATCCACCACCAGAGGACTCCACCTGCAGGAATTTAATTGCGGCTAAGGCTCACTTTAGCCTGCTCAGGGATGCAGCTCTTTTAGTACATGACCAATTAAATGTGTTCAGTGCTGGAAGAATGACGACATAAAATATAGTGCAGCAGTGGCAGTGGAATACTTGTAAGTAAAGAACTATAGAAATATTTTATGTTAAGAGGCAGGAAATATCTAGCCACTGTTTCATTTCTCAACATCCTGCAGAAAATTTCCAGATAGAAAGCAAATAGGACATGCACTCTCCATTACAGCATGAGTAAAATCTGAACTTCATTCAGTTGAAAGAATGGGATCAAAAGGTTTTAGAACAAGGTTATGTTCCAAGAGCTGATCTCTTTCAAAACCTTCTGGTGTGCAGTTTTTAGGTTGCAGTTTTTCTCAGCCCAAGTACCTGCCTGAATCCTTGTATATATGGCCATGGGAAAAAAACCAGCACTGAAAATAATGGCATGATGTACTTCTTATATATTTGTGAGAAAAGTATTTAATTTCTTTTCAGGGCTTTTCCACTCTCCAAAGCAGAGACATCTCCGATTTACAATGGTGTAATTGCCCAGCAAATAGAGAGTGGTTGTCAGATACAATCTGGTTTTGATGACTATTCCTCCCTTACAAGGTGGGGAGAAGGATGTGGGCAGTTTGGAGGGAATGTGGGCTTTTCTTCTTATCAGGGGGACTAACATTTTTGTCATAATTATAATTTTTTTCAGTACAGTGTTCCTGTGGAGCAATGCAGATGCTAAACTGTTATTTATCTTTGGTTGTCATCCAAAATAGAATTGAAAAAAAAAACCCTCTTCTGTTATTTTTTTATATGTCTAATTAGACGTTAAGAGTACCACAGCATTTTTATGAAAGGATGTATTTAAGATGCAGTTTTGGACTTGCAGTAGTAACAACATTTGTTCTGTGTGGTAAACAGAAGCCTTTTGGCAGTAGGATGCTTTAGTTTTGAAAACTGCCAAAAATTGTTTGTTTATGTACAGAACTACAGCTACTCACTGTGCCTGTGAATCATATGGAAGGGGTATCAGCGTAAACACAGAGCTGTAGTAAAAAAGTAGGTGTGCAGGAAACATGCATTATTATGCTGGCAAGCTAAGCTACAGGCAGCACCCTGTCATTAAGAGGGAAGAAAGAGGATGTGGGGGAGAAGAGTTGAAGTCAAGCCTGGATATTCTAATGTAATTTGGAAAGGACTGCAGAGTAGTCTAAATGGTAATGGTTTTTGACAGTTTGATATGTATTTATAGCTGTTGCCAGCCCTTCCTGAATATTATGTAGACTATCTGGGATTTTCTAGGTTTATCACCACAGGCATGCAGGATTACAGCCTGATGAAGTCAAAAAGAATTACTTGGGCAACCCAATCCCTATACTTATATAGCGCCCTTCACACAAGGTCCCTGAGGGCTGCACAAGAAATACCATAACTGTCAGAAAGGATGGTGAAATAAAAACTTGCCATCTAGGCTTGAAATCCACCATGGAGCTGGGCTACAGATTATCTCCTAATAAAAGCTTCTGAAGAGCCAGTGCCCAGCGCAGCAGAGAATGGGCATCACTCATCAAGCTCCCTGTTGGCAGCACTAAAGATATATGAGAGTTGTTTGTGCTCAGCACATTCACAGTGGAAATATACAGATCAATAAAACTTTCCTGAGGTAGCTAGGAGCTAGGTGAAGAGATCTCCAATTAAAAGCAGATACTGAATACACGGGGATTTCCTTTGCCACAAAATCTGTGGTCCATCCTGCCTACATCTTTCATCTCTTTTTGTCCAATCCCTTTTCTTTTTTTCCCACTTAAGTGTTCCTAAAAATTTTTTCTTCAAACTTTGCAGTAGCATCCCTGATGCAGGCACAGGAGGTTTTCCTGATTTTACATGTGTCAGTCTATACAGAGCTGTGCATCATCAAAAGATTTGCTAACCCTTCAAATGCACTTAATTTCTTCAAACAGAAAAGTACATCCAAATAACAACAAAGCAAATGAATTTGAGCCAAATTACAGATTAAAGGCTCATCACTCACTAAAGAGAAGCGGTGGAGACCAGACTCTTCCCACATTCCCTACCATAGGCTGGTGGGGGAATCTTGTATCCCACACTAGCCTGTTTGTCCCACACAGTTTGTCTGAAGATGGAGATTCTAAAGTAGTTGCCCATAAATTGCTAATTATTAGAGGAATGATAGGAGACTGCTGATGTTGCAGTCTAACTGCAAACCAGCAGCTTCTTTCTATGCTTTTCAGCACTTTAGCTCATTGACTTGCTATTGATCAGGATCCTTCAGAGCAGATGTCAACCGTACATGGAACCAGATAAAGCTCCAGGCTGCCAGAGATAAAGAGGAGAAGTCTTTAAGAAATAGTGTTGAGCTCTGTGTGATTTGGGGAAGGATGTCTTGGAGGTGACCCAAAGGGTAAATAAATGTACCTATAAAACTGGATTAAAATGTATACTTGGCCTAATGTTTGGAGCTTTCACAGTCACATGGATCTGAGGGCAGGTATGCAAAGTCTGAAGTGTTTGCCCTGGGTTTTGCAGGATGGAGTACATGTGGTCTCACTCTTTAATCAGAGCATGTGTTTTGCAGAAGACCTCTGGGGACTACAGCGTTTACTGAAAAATCATGTTAGGACAATTAATGTTCATCACTATCACTCCAAAGTAGTCTGTCTTCAGCTTTTGAGCTTCCAGCCTAGACCAAGTGTGAAATGTTTTTTTTTTTTTTCAAAGTCAGTTATAGGGAATATAACAAAATGATGCAACATATGCAATGCATATGTTGTGGGATAAAATACAGATGTCACTGCAGCTTCAATGCTTGAGAAAGGGCACCAATGGCAGCATTTTTATGACACAAGGAAATAATCTCTCTTTGCTAGTAATTATTATGATTAATGCATTTGTAAGTGAAGGGTGACTGATCACCTTCTCCTGTAAAATAAATCCATGTTTTCTACATGCAGGTTTTGACATATTCTTTGAAGAATAGTTAACGAAGTGTTTTCCTTGAAAGCTATTTTTAACTGCTTTCAATAAAGATTTCCCTTTTAGCTATGCTTTAATTCTTGTAATAATGAAACAACATCATAAGCATGTTTATTTACAAGAAGTTCAAGAGCGACTTTTCTCCAGGCTGCCAGGTAATGATATTGTGGGTGTGCAGCAGGTAAAAAGAGCCATGAAACTGGGAGGTGAGAAAATTTCTGTAAAATGAAATAATAAGAGGAAAAAAAACCTTCAGCATAATAAAAATGTTTAATTCAAATAATATTAGATAATTGTCTTCTGATTATTTTCAACTTAATAAGGTCACCTGAAAGAAAAGTGTTCAACACATCCTGTTCAATCTTATTTAGTCTTTTCAATTTTTGTTGCAAAAGAGAATAGTGTTGCAATTGAAATAGTTCAGCAAGAGGGTTTGCTTTCTTCAAAGTGTCATTTCTGATATTAAAATATTGGTTAAATACTGATGAGGTTATCAGCTGTGTCCATAAGAGGAAACTGGATTGTATTTCAGTTTCAGTCTATTTTTATAGCTTTTAATATTTAAAGAACTTTCAGGAAAACTTCCTTCAGTAACAATTCATTTGACTTGTCACAATTTTGGTGCACACAACCAAGGGAAATACTAAGAAGTACCCATATTCCATTTATCTTTTATCTGCTGTTTTTCAGGAAAGCATTTGTCGGATTTGTTCCTGTACTTATGCTAGAGTGAACAAGGATAACTAAATGTCTTTTGTGCCTGAAGCAGGATGATGATCTGGGGCTGAGCTGTTCTTCAGTGCCTGTGTGAAAATGCCAGCCCATGAGAAAATTTGTCTTATACTGATGAGCTTTAGTATTGTGGTCCTTATTGCTGATATAAGTGTGAGGCCTTCCATCCACAATGTAGCTTGTGCAAATACTGTACAGTAGAAATTATTAGAACGCCTTCATTTTTGAGCAAAGTATTTGTACACAAACACACAATGAAATACATCAGCACAAAAAACACAGGCACACATGCATACACATGCACACAGCTTTCCAGTGCCTCATGAGAAAGAAAAAAATTATTATCCTCATTTTTATGAGGCCAGCAATAGGGTTACCAGGCTAATAAATGAAGCATGAATTATTCATCAGGCTGCATGTCATATGGTTCTTTTAAATTACAGCTGAAGAAATGGTAAAATTGTGAGCTTCTACCTTTCTTACAAATCCAATTGCAAATTTAATTGCAAAGGCACAATAACGTTTTTCCCTCTCTTTTAACCATTTGCTATTTTAATGAAACTAGAGGTAGCATCTTAGGTAGATATCTATAATATACAGCTAATGAGATACAAGGTACATTAATAATTTACATATCTGAAGTGTGCAGGACCCTCATGAAAGGATCTTGTACAAAGAATATCAGTGCAGAAAAGTGATCACATATTTCATGAACACCTTATTTAACACAGACATTGTCTACATTTATGAATATCGTGTTTCAGCAGATGAATTTTTGTGAATATTCTGGAGAATATTCACATTCTAAGCAGAGCCAAAGATACACATTTTAATACTTCTACAAAGTCAATTTTATTCAGGCCTAGCACAGGGAGACAGAAAAATAATATTTAGGTGTATGAGGTTGTTTTACAGTAAAAGCATTTGAAACTGTCTGTTGTCACATTATGATTCACACACCTCAGCCTTCTCTCTCAGGATATGTGTTTTCATTCATTTTATTGGAAAGGTTTATATAATAGTAAAAGAGGCTGCATAAAACAGTCTTTATAAAACTATATACCAAATTGTTAATGATATTTCTACCCTTTTTGCCACTCAGCAAATGGATAAATAGGTAAGGCTAAATTGAAAAAGAAAATTAATATTGCAAATTTCAAATGAGGTAACTAGGACTTTCATACTAGAATAAAAGACTTATATTTGTTTATGCAACAGAGTCTAAGAATTTTTAATTGGAAAAAACAAAAAATTATGATAAAATAAATACTTTGTTCTGTTCTTTTTCTTTCTTCTGAAAGCTCATATTAAGGTTTATATTTATCCTATCAACTTTTCTTAATCGGAGACATAAAAAAAATCTTCACCACAAAATGTGTTGAGGGGAACTATACAATAACAAAAGCAAAACAAAACAAAACAAAAAGCTAAACAGAAAAATATTCCTCCTAAGTGTTATTGTCTATGGTGAAGTTCCATATTTGAACAGAAAACATGCAACATATTCAAAGTTGTGCTTAAGTCTACTGTTTACCGAGACCACAGAGGTACTGAGGCTGTCCAGACTCTGAGAGGGACAAGGTTTTGAGTATATCTCAGTACTACCAGTCAAATTCAGTCATTCTGGGGACCCTGGAATGACAGCAAAAGTATATTCTTTTGTAGCTTCAGTCCTGGGTCTATTACTATGTTTGTCAGTCTGCCTTCCTTAGGCTTTAAAGCTCTGGAATACAAGATGATCTATCCATAAAGAAGGACCAAGCTGCATGTTCTTCCTGAATTAGTCTACTGTAACTCCACATTTAGCACATCATAAAATACTCTTCAGAACTAGTAATATGACTGATGAAACACACACATTTTGCCTATTCTTCTGGTTTTAAATCATTCTCAAACTTCCAATGATAAAAAATTTCATAGCCACATCTTGAATGACAAAAATATAATGGTATCTTAAATTAAGCTTAATGTAAAAAAAAAATAACGTGCTGTGTTGACTAGAACTGATGGGAATTATATCTCCTTTTATGCTGGTCCCAATGCCCATGCTGGGCACCTTCAGAAAGAGTTGAAGCTTTCAGCAGACACATTACCAGAACAGGGATGTGAAGCATGAAAAAATGGAAGGTATTCCTCTTCAAAAATCCTCTGAGATGCCAAAACACTTCAAGCCCAAGAGATACCATCAATATACTTGTGTAATTAGTGCTTCTGCAGTGGTTTGCTGACCTCTAAACAGCAAACCTCCAGTCAGGACAAATTCATTAACAAGAAGCTCATAACTGTCAGTGGAGGTCACTGGCTTAGAATAAACAGAAGGAAAACCATATTTTTGTAGCTTCCATTCTCTGCAATACCCTGGTCCAAAAATCTCACCAGAATAACAAACTAATGAGTGAGGTGTCACCCACCTTGCTTGTCAGCAACCAAATTGTCAGTCCACTTCAAGCTGCCAAGTTTGCCCCTGCAGATTATTTAAGAAGTAAAAAGATCTCAGCTTGATCTTTCAGGCCCCCAGCTGAGTTTGCTGTCTGACAGCAGGAAAATGCATCTTCTAGCACTTAAACTGAGCAAATTAAACTTGAAAGAACATTGAAATAGAAAAAAATATGGAAGCTGTCACACATAGTCATTTTTAAGGAGTTATTTTTTCGACAATTACTGAACTGAAATCAGGGCTGAAAACATCATAAAACCACCACTGTTTTGTTTTATGATTTTTTTGAAAATACATGTCTCTAAAAAATCATAAGCTTTTGGGGTCTCTATTAAACTGTCTTTCTCTCAACCTGTGAGTTTTTCTTGCTTTTACCATTCTGTATTTCTCCCCAGTCCCAGCTTGGTTGCTGGCTGCAATTAAACCATGACAGACCTCCAAAAATCTGTGGGGAATTGTGAAAAACCAGCACAACACCTCAGAGAACGCAACCTATACTGAAATAGACTGTACTAGAGGTCTGGCAGCTGAACTGCTGCTTCATGGAACTAAGAATTAATAGTGGCGTCATAAGTGGTATTTTTGCTCTTATTTTGGCCCAACACATTTGTGTGTTTTTCCCTTCAAATATGTCCTCAGCAGAGGGGAGGAATAAAAATCACTTTTTCCTTAACTTTGCATCCCCTTACCTCAAGACCTGACACCATAACAGTCCATGTGACACTTCAGCAGAATACAGGGCTTTTGTGGCATCCTAGTCCATGCTGTTCTCACAGGAAAGTTTGTTTTGGAACAATAAACTAATTCTGGTGTTACCTGGATATGCCTGCACAGCCACAGAGTGAATGTATCTGCAAAAATTTTAATCTAGCAGTGGTAATATTAATAGATGCAGAATAGCAAGAGCTTTCACAGAACTCAGAACCAACAGTATTTTGACATATTTAGGGGTCCTTGGAAATTACATAAGCATAAATTTGACACAAAATCCTGTGTTGGTGGTTTCATTTCTTTTGTTATCTCATTTTCTATCTAGGGTGTCTAGGCTCATGTTTACTGAAATATTCCCTTCACTTTGCTGTGCAGGAGTATGAAAAAATCAGCCTTTTTACATAATGTACTCAATCTCCTCTGCAGACTGTACATCTAGAGGACCAACACCAAAGACAGCAAGCACAAATGTCAAAATGGGAAAATGACAAATAGTATTTGTTGCAGTTCTTTGGTACATACCCATTTATCCTGAAATCTTGCTCAATGAACATCTTTTTAGTAGCCATCAGACTGCTCTGAATATGTAGACGAACAGACTTTTAATCAAGATAGGCAGTTCTGCTTGATGTGGTCTGTGTGGCAAGTGGAGTACAGACAGCCTTTCTTTTAACATTTAATAGTTGAATTCCTCCTTAAAAGGGGCACGAAAGAGAAATCTCTGTGGAGCTGATGATACTGGTCTTGTGAAGGAAAGGCTTGTTTTTTGAAAGGAGAAAGTTCAGAAAATTGCAGTGGAAATTAATAAAAATTGACTTTGAGAGCACATCAATCTTTTCAATAAAAGTTTTCGGTAAAATAATAACCTTTCTCCAAACAAGCAATTCAAGCTGTTATTTCAATAGACGCTGGAAAATATTAAATAGGTCAAAATTCCTGTCTTGTGCTCCATTGCTTCAATATTATTCCTTTTCTTTCCGCTTCCCCTGGGTGTGTTCATAGACTTTTCGTGCCAATCTAAACTGAAGGACCTAATGCACTGTTTACCACATATGTATCTTTGAGGTAAATTATCAAGTAAGTGGAATTTCACAGCTGTTTGGGAAAAGAGATCTTTCATCACTCAGAAGTCTTGAGATATTTCTGTCAAAAACAGCTGAAGAACATCTGCAAAGGGGAAAAAACGCATGCTAATTTAGAAGATATCTCAAACCTGCTTCTGGGCTTGTTTGTTTGCTAGGAAAACACATAGAGAGGTAAATAAAAGTAACTTGGGTTTCACATTCCCCAGAGAGGTGTCTGCTTCGCACACAGAGTTCTGTTTGTGTCAAAACTTGATGGGAGTTTGTAGTCTGACATGGTGTCTGGGCCTCATTTGGGCAGGAGGTTGGGCTAGAGTCTTCCAGAGTGAATTATAACACTATGAAAGTGTGACAGTGGGAAATTTTACAATAAACTCCCTTCAAAAATATAAGAAATATGGTGAGACCTCTAGATTCTCCTGCCTGTACCTTGATAGTTCCCTTGACTGGTAGTTCCCATTATCTTTGTGGCCTTGCAAATTTTCCTTCATACCTGCACTGATGAACTTCTCCTCTTCACCCCTTCTTCAGCAAAATGACAGACAGGTAAAGCCAGAAGAAACTTACATCGATTAGGTCTAGAGATTTTAAGGTTATAAAACTCTGCATTTGTCTTCTGGAAAGCTAAAAGTTTCTTTTAAAGTGGTGTAAATACACAAATTTGCTTTCATAGTAAGCTACTTTTTTTTCAGGCATTTGTACTATTTTCCACATGCTTGTTATATAATTTTGTGCTACTGTTTCACATCATTTATGTTAGTCTCATTACTAACACAAAGCCATTATCTCACCACATAGCAACATCAATTGATTTATCCAAGATTCCCTTCTGACTTTGGGGAAAAGCAGCTTTACTTTGTTTCCATGCAATGCGCATGCAGATAGGAGGGGAGAGGACAGCATTTTTTCTCATTTCTTCTGCAAAGGGCATGCAGGTGATATGTCTTACCTTGAATTTTGCCTCAGTGGGATATTTGCCTGCAGAATTCTTCATCCGTGCTCCATCTGGGCTAGGAGTTCTGTGTTATCTGCCAGGGGATCTGGAAGAAGGGAAACCCCTTCAGCTGGGTAAGTTACCTGCATATTTAGCTGGCAGAGGATGGTGAAAGTTGGTATTTGTGAAGTTGGTGTTGGACAAGTGGTAAATTCTTTGTTATATACACTTCTTGGACAACACTTTGTTACATAACATATAATGTTTTTATTACATTATACTTTTTAATTATGTAAATACTTATACTTTTAATTATGTCCTATACTTTTTAATTATGTAAATTTACTTACCATCATTTTTATCACTATTCTTAGCCTTCAGAGATATTTTTATAACCTTTATGGTTTACCTCTGGATAAATCCTCCGATCTGTTTGGAAAATGGTTGTGCTTAGTTACTATTGCCATCCTATAGCTGATGCACAGCCATTTTGACAAAAAGGTGGTGTGAAACTTCAGGGTGAGCATTTGAAGCACCAGGAAAGTGTGACATTTTCTGAGTATTGTGATCTCAACACTGTTACTGATATCACTGGCAACTTTCTGCCACTGCCATTAGAAGTATATGCAAAATTTGGGTGCAGAAGGGAGAATGAAAAAGAAAGTGAATACATTGAAGCGCTGGGCAAAACTCCATCCTCAAAAGCATTGGCCTTCAGCCACAAAATATTGCATTTGTAATGTAACTGTACTTGTTAGAAAACATGTTCTCTTTGTTCTTGCGTCAGGATGTCTCCCCACCTGCCAGGGAAAGCTCATCAGCTCTGCCCATCTGCTGGTGCATATGGGCGCGATAACCCAGGCCTGGACAGACACCCGACAGGGGAGTCATCTCTAGCTCTAAGGGGACGAGACCCCCAGCTGAGAAATAAACATCTTTGCTTTGAGAGTGAGATGTACACAGATAAACCAGGAATCATGGACTGAGAGACACTGTTTTACAACTATGAAAGCCACACAAAATTATCACAGAGACAGAAGTGTCCTACACACTCCCTGGAAATGTGCAGGGCTTCCCCCACAGAGTTTGGACTCATCTCCATGGATACTTTTCCAGGCACTGAGAGGAAGGGTCCTATGTATTCTTGCTAGAAACTGTGTGGCAAAATGTGTTCAACCCTAATCTATATTATTTCTTCACTAGCTGTAATACATGTGCCTCACTCTTGTGCTGCATTACCTACCAGTAGTGTTACTTTGCTAATCCTGTGTAGTAAATCATCTGTTAAAGTTTTATGTCTGCTAAATTTGTCTTTCAAATAAATAATTCAGTTTGTAATAGACCTAATCTACTGTTATTAAGAACTTGCAATGAGAGTGGGCTTTGGGGTGCTGACTACATCAATAAAAGTACTGTCTTTTGCTTGGGCAAAGACAGAAACTTGCTTAAAACCCCCCTCTCCATTTGTAACAGTCATAAGGCCACTCTGCCTTAGTCAAATTCCACCTATTCTTTTCTTGCTTGCTTCTTGGGGAGTAGCAATTACTGGGAGTAAGAAGTAGTTTGGAATAGGCATTGAGACTGCCTCAAGCTTGCAAACAAGAAATAATGCTTTTAAAAATATTTCTTCCCAACTCACCTGGAGAGGAGACACTGAGAGGGAAGGCACTGAAAGAGAAAGGGTTTTTTTGTTTTTGAAAGACCTCTTTGTTCTTTTTAGAAATGTGAACAATAAAAAGAGAAATCAAAGTATTTGTTGAAAAATAGCCTCTTGCATCCAAAATGGAAACAGAAATCAGATATTCATATACTGTGCATATAGATACCTCAAACCAATACATCTTATTTAACACATTTGATAAATTGATAGGCACAGAAGATTCCAGTTTTAAGGGATTCGTTGGGGTATTGATGAACATTACCAGTCAAAGCTAAATAGGCAAGAGAACACAGTACAATATTAAAATGGGGAAAATGGCAGATTTTTCTTCCTTTCTACTGAGCTTTACTAGAACAAAGAGTGACATATAATCTCTGCCTCATGGCTGGAAACATCAGCAAAAGGAAAATATTAAGAGTTGGCTGTATGATGGAGATCATGAGAATATGAACAGGTAGTTGATTTGATTTGCAAATTCCTGCTTGCTGTGCCCCTGGAGGTGTCTACTTTCTCTGTGTCTTTCATGACTAATACTCACAAGAAGCCAAGTTACAACTCTGCAAGTATTTCAGGCAGTCAGCCGCAGCACTCTCTTGTCCTTACCTTTCAAAAGTAGTTGCAATATTCTTATATATTTTCTCATCTAAAGTGTTTTTATAATTAACCTGAGTGGAGATTCATTTGAATTCCACTTGCCTTTTGCCCTATGCACTGTAGCTATGAAAGAGACATGTTTTCCTCCTTTTCCCAAAAAGCTCAATAAAGGACTATGCAAAATATTATGCAATAAGCAAAACTGTTCAGAAGGTCAGCATATGCATTTTCTATTTCATACATGGAAGAGCACACAAATTTTAGGAGACACATAACAATGCATAAAATTTCATTTATGTTCACACTACTAATTACTTCTTGATACACTGAACATTTAGGAACATTGAATATGCTGGAACACATGAAGCACCAAAACTTTTATAACGTTGCAGAATAGTTAAGAGGCTCTAAATGAAAGATGTCCTAATGCATCTTTGTAATTCAATCTCAACATTAAGAGGCAATTTCAGGCACTCAGTGAGACACAGGCAGAATAGTTATTTCTTCCTCCTTTTCTCTGTGGTAATTAAAAAAACACCAGAAACCTGTTATATTTATTAGTAGCTGTAAGTAGTTGGACTAATAGTCTCCTCAAAATTCACAATTATTATGTTTTACAGATTTAAATAAAATAATAATTGTCGGTTGAGTCTTGGAGGTGGTCCAAAAGTAAGACTCAGCAATTTTCATTTTCTTTTTCCTAATTTCAATTTTTTTCCACAATTTTCTTTTTTTTTTCTTTATTGTTGAGAAAAAATACAGAAACTGGTAAAAAAGATGAAATAAAGAAATGTAATTTTATGCTGTGATGTTTTCAACATATTGGACAAAATTTCTGTGAGTCTATCTTTGTAAGAACATTTTTAACCTCCCAGCTTTAATTTAAATGAAAACATTACATCTACAGCTATTACTTATAAAAATTTTTATCCACAATATATTTTTAGGTAAAAAGAACCATCTCTGATTCAGAATTTATAATTTTAAAGAGATCAGCAAGTGGACAGGGGAGAAAGAGAATAACTGGTCAAATAGAAATTGTCTTGATTCACTGCATACATGACATTAAAAGTAGGCTTTTGAAAAATATAAGGAAACTGGACAAGGAAAGGATTATGCAGGTGAACAAAGAAAGTTATAAGCAGGGGGGAAAAGTAGTTATGTAAAAAAAATTATGAATTTATTTTAATTTCACAGGCTGATGGAATGAATACTTATCTTCAAAAATTCCAAGTCCCTGGTTTTGCTAAAGCAGTTTATACTGTATGAAAACTAGATGACAGCACAAGATTGAAAATGTCTGTCTTCATCAAAAATCTGTAATTACTTTCAACTTTTCTTTCTGACACTTTGGTCTCCAAGATCACTCAGGCAAAATCACTCACTTATGAGAGAACAACAAACCTGTGTATGTTGTGAAATTGTCTGTAATGAAATGCATGCACAATATTTTAAGAAAAACAGAAAAGTTATCAACTGCGTATGAAAATGGATAGCTTTTTATGCATTCATTTTTTTCTGGTGGATGGAAAACCTCTTCAGACAGCTGAAGGTCAGAGCAGGTGGTGATTTGCTAAAAGGAATTGTGTCACATGTTTTGGTGTACCATTCAAACTCATACAACTTCTAATTTAAATTTTGAAAACTTCCATAACTTCAAGGGCTGAAAACAGAGTCTTCAGAAATATGTGGCTCATTCCAGAGACAAATTATTTTTAATATATGCTAATCTGAAAGTCTGAGTGCTTTCTCACTCCAAGAGTTTGATTAAATTCATAAAAACAAAACACAGAGGTCTATGAAGATGCCTAGAAGAAGTACAAAATGTCACTACTGAAAATGTATTCATAACATTATTTGTGTTATGCTGTGTTAATTGTCTTTTCTTCAATTCTATCACATGGGCAGCAGTCTCACAGACTGTAAAAGAAACAGTCTGTACATGCTATTGGGAGAACTTTTATGCAGTAGAGTTGAAGGATCCTGGTGCTTAATTCAGAAAAATCTTAATATTATCTCCATGTTCCAACTTTTGGAATTTTTTTGCAACATTAAAAAAAAATTGTAAATATAAGTTTTTGTAATTCCAAATATTTTTTGGACTCTTTCATAGAACAATGGACCATGAGTCCAGACAGTTTTCTCTGGTAACAAAACTCCATTTCAAGTACTAGGAAAAGGTGCTGCTAAAAAGCCAGAAGTCATGTACTGCTATTACTGGGAAGTTATCAGTAACTTGTGGCTCTGTCCTGTGTTTAACATGATCCATGAAGTGATTGCTGAATCTGTACTCTGTCTTAGCAAGCAGCCCAACAGGACAACGAACAATGAGTAAATCCTAAGAGGATTGTCAAAACTCCTAGACTTCCTAGAAAGACTGTCAAATGCCCTCTGACTGAAGAGAAACATTATCTACCCCACAGAATGTGAGGGTAGCATCCTCTCCATACATACAAAAAAGAAAGTGGGCAGAAATCTTTCACAAAATATTAGTTCCTGTTGTTCCACGACAGGGGGTTTGTGCTTGGTTCTGCAGCCTTCAAATACTTTTTGAAACAGTCTTAAATCTGGCAACAGAAAGCTGTTAGATGAACATTCCTAATAAGAATTTTGAGTCAAAATTGGGAACACATTGGGAATTTATTCACCACATTTCAACCAAAGAAACAACAATTTTCAGATATTTATATACATTATAACATCCAAGATTGTTTTATAGGCATTCCCTAAAGTCCACCCAAGTTATTACATCATGCTCTACTTGGGTTTTCTTCTTTTAATTACTAACAGAGCTTTTAATCTATCTCTGATAATCCAAGTTGATAGATAATCCAAGTTTTATCCAGCTAAACAGTGCTTTATTAAATTAACTGGCCCAGTTAGACAATTATTATTAAGTTTTCTGAGGTGTACTCAACTATGAAATGTCTCCCTTTCTGCACCTGTGATGTATTAATCTAGTTTTCTGGGACGTACACACCTTTGACTCAACTTTCTCAAGATATCTTTCTTGTTCTATGACCTCTAATTAATCTCTAGTTAATTGATAACCATTAAATTACTCTTTATTGGATTTTGTTCTTCAGCTATGGATTAGGTTCTCTAAGAGATAAGGGTTCATGGAGTTCCTTTCTGCAAGTGCAGTGTAATAATGTCTCAAGGTTTTTTATTGACACTCAGCCAACACAAATCTAACTCAAAACCAGCTAAAATCACAGCCAAACATTTTTAAACTAATTAAACATAGTAAATTATAAAATTTTTAAAGAATCAGAAAACTCCTGATAAGATATATAGCTAAGATATAACTCACTGTCAATTTATGATGACAGTGTTAATTTTAACCTAACAGTGATTAACATTTTTAACTAGTACTTTATGTCCACCACTGAAATAAGTGTGCACTTATTTCAGTCAAATCCACACTTTCTCAAATCCAGTCTCTGAATTTGAGTACTGTGCAAAAGGCCTGCTCATTCCTTTTCTGCTTGTTTCTTTGTTTTCTTGTTTTGATTTACATTTTTTCGTTTGCTTTGCCCTGAAAAAAAATTTCTTCATAATCAAATCCAACGAAGGAGTGATAATGTGTTGGCCGATGGTTGGGTGCTGCTACAGCCTCATGGAGAGGCAGGCTAGTAAGATTCCAGGGATGTCATAAATATGCTGGATGCCTAATTCTGTGAAATCACTGAAAATCCAGGCTGAATTATTAGTGGCCATTTATGATGTTTCTTTCCACAAAGTTGGCCGTGTCTCCAGGAGGCAGCCTGGCTGTTGCTCATGTCATGGCACTTAGCTGCTGTATTCAATACCACATAGCAGGCAGAACTACCCTATGAATCACCATTGAGCATGGTCATCCAAGTTTAGGGCACTCAGAAGGTACCTTCTGTTTTCTTTGGTAATTTTGTTTTCTGTTTAGATGGGTATGTTTGCACTGAGAGATGTGACACTTGTCTCTTTAACACAAGGGAAAAACAGATGAAGCTGTGCCATGCTGGGATCAGAAGCTCCCTGCCTTTTAACTGAAATATGCTAGACACGAGGGCACAATGGAAGCTGCCAAGAAGGATGCAGTTCACCTGGAAAGTGCAGGAAGTAAGTAATCTCAAAATATGAGAAGAAATCCAAATTTCTAGACCATTCATTATGTATTCTAAGGTTTTGTAGAGAAAACCATCAAACCCTCAAAAAGCAGGAAAACCTGAAAACCACAACCTCCCAGTATTAATGAAGCAGTACTGTGTGAAAAAGCATGAATTATAAAGAGATGGCAAGGAAACCTACATACATTATTTTCTTGTGCAGAGCCTCAGAGTAATGAATAACTAAAATGGTCTGACAGTGAATATTGCACATATAATTTGCTTTAAAAAGCTGGGATTCAATTCAGTTGTTCTCATGTCTCTTTCCAAGACTTGTTTATTTGTACAGTTCACCACCTCTACACATCAAAGTTGGAAGGGAAAAGTTAAACAAAATTGATTGTTGCAGCCAAATATATTCTTTCTATTCTCAGTGAATAAAAATAGATTGTTTTACTGCATTATAATGTGTTTTCTGTCATTTTTATTTCTGATTCATAAATAACATAACTAGACACCTGCTTTACTGGAAAGATCAAAGAAATGAGAAAAAATTGTTGTGTGGACAATGAAAGTGCCTGTAACACTTCCAAGCAAAATATTCCTATGAGAGATTATCCTCTAATATACAGTATTCCTGCCACATTTCCTTGCGTTATGTTTTAATGTAATCCTTGGGTGAGACTTAGTGAGGTTGAATTCCTTTAATTCAGTCCTGAGTCTATTCTTCCCTTTGATATAACCTGTTGTGCCAGGTTACAGAGGTTATTGAAATAGCCAAAATATCAGAAAATAACCCAATCACAGATGAGAGAGTGAAAGGGAGAAAAAAACCCAAAAGAACAAATTGAATAGCAGGTGGTGATTATTTTGTTTTGATCATGGTCATAAACAAGTCTCAGGATGTTGTGAGGTATGGAGAATGAAGTTTCGTTAAGTAGGCTCTGAAGAAATGAAGGATAGAAGGGGTTGTTCACATACCTGTACCAGCTTCTACTACTACACCTTCTCAAGCTAGTACTGTCTTTTAATCCAAGTGTCTTGTCAAAATAGCCAGAAGAATGATAAGAAAAATAATAAAAAACTCCTTATATAAATTTGGTCCATTTTAGATATAGACGCCTGCCTGTATAAGCAGCACTTTCTTCTTCTTGGTGCATATACATAACCAAATATGTAAATATCTCTCTGTGTGTATACATCTTAAAGAATGATTTCCACAAATTTAAAGACCATTTTAAAATATACTCTGCTGAGTGATTTTCAGAAAATCTGCATCTAGTGAAAGCAGACATGGCTCTAAATCATTCTGCATTTCAGCACTCCAATGTTCTTCACATAAATCTTTGGGTTTACTTATAAACTGAACTCCTATTGAAACCCGTGGGTCTTGAGCTCATGATAGAATTCACCCAAAAGCTTAAGAGTGGTTGAATAAGGAGGAACATAATCTAACAAAAAATAATATGTATGTAATGAAAAAGAAAAACAAAATGAACTGCTATGAAAAACAAACACATGCAATTATTTACTCTGTGGAATTTACAGTTGCAGAACACGTGAGAAAGGAAGAAAAGTCTACAGGCCATTTTTCCCTGTTATAATTGGTTACTTTGCAAGTAACTTAACAATATCAAAGGGCCTGTAATTGAATATTGAAATATCATCAAAACTACTAGAGTAATCGGCAAGCTAGATTTAGTACCTTACAGTACGTTGGTTATGACTTTCATCCTGAAAGAGAGAAGGGTGAACAAAGGGTAATTTTCAAAAACTGCCAATGGCAATAAGACCCATGGGGTCCATTGTAAAAAATGGCTGGTTGCAGATTTTAGGATATTCACATTGCTCAGATGGTAAGTCCCTTGCTGTGGTACAGCACCACACGTGTAAAAGAGCTGCCAGAGCTAAAAGTCTGTAGTGGGTTGACTCTGGCTGGACTCTCCAGACACTTACCAGAGCTGCTCTATCACTGCCCTTCTCAGCTCAAACAGGGTTATCAAAGGTTCATGAGCTAAGGACTGGGCAAGACATCACTTGCCAAATACTGCTATGGTCATGAGAAGAAAAATAAATCTCAGAAACAGCTTCCCCCCACCTCTACCTCTTCCCCAGCTTAATCTCCTCCCATCAACAGTGCAGGGAGATGAGGAATGAGGGTTATGGTCAGTTCATCTTGAAAGTTTCTGCTCCTGCTCAAGGAGAAGTGTCCTTCCCCTGTTACAGTGTGCAGTCCCTCTCACATGAGAGAGTTCTCCATGAATTTTCTAACCTGAATCCATCTCATGAGCAGTGGTTCTCCATTAGGGAGAACCTTTTTCTTTTGAAATATGTTACCAGAGAGGCATTACCAACATTTGCAATCAGCTCACCCTTGGCCAGTGATGGGTCTGTCTTGGAACCAGCTGGCATTGGCTCTGATGGACATGAAAGAAGCTTCCAGCAGCTTCTCACAGAAACCACCCCTTTAGCCCTCCTGCTACCAAAACATGAGCTAGAAAGCAATAGAGCAAGGCTTGGCCTGAGGAAAAATCTGACATTTTGAGTTCTACAGGGCACCTACCTACCTACCTACCTACCTACCTACCTACCTACCTACCTCCCTCCCTGCCTGCTGCTGCCTGCATGGGCAACCCCCCCTCTGGAAGGGGATGTATGATACCTAAATCAGGCCAAAGAATGGGTGAAGCAATTAAGGTACATTGGCTTTTTTTTTTTTTGAGACTCAAACAATTCCCACTTTCATGGACATAGGTAGATCTCACTTTCCTTGTTTTAGAATTGTCATCTGTAAGTCTGTAGTCATAAAATATAAAATTTTTGTTCAACATCCACTTTTCTATATATGAGTGTTTGTTTTAGGAAATGTATACAATGGTGCGCAAACCAAGTAAGGAAAAAGACCTGGAAAGTAGCTTAAGCAGGAATTCATAAGCAGTTATCCACAATGGCTTCTCCACACACCAACCTCTGGCAGCAGCTGACATTTTGCCTCAAAACTCAACCAGCATGTTGACTGCCAGGATATTTTCAGTTGTTTCACTGGCTAATGTATATTACAGACTGCTAGCTTTTACTGTCCTCTGTGGAAAAGATGTTTTCTCTTGAATTTGAGTTCTTTTTTTTTGTTTTGGGATTATTTTTAAAATTTATTTTACTGTTTTGATGTTAAGAGGGCTCAAAAAACTGATTGTGCCCTAGAAACATTAAATTAAGGATTCAGTTACTGCTCACTGAGAAACCATGCTGAAGACATCTTTGTCCTGTGTAGTCTAAAAGACTAATGAAAGGGAATGAGCCCAAGGAACTAGTGATATGTACTGTTTGAAAGATAACTTCAGACACCAAAGTAGGATGTACATTTCTTCCTGTTCAGTAAAGTTTCAGCTATTGAACTGAATGAATTAATGTCTAATATTTTCAAATTTCAAGATGCCCTGATTAAAGAGAATATAATAATATTTCTCTATCAAGAATGCTAAGCCTCAAATTTTAAACAGAAATACATTGATTTTAGTAAGATGTTTTCAAACTACTGCAATGAATTTCTGTTCAAAAAACCAAAAGAGCTAAAACTTTTAAGTCTTGCAAGGTTCCATGGGATATGTATGAGTCCTTTGATTCAGTCACTGTAGTAATTTTAAAGGAGATGTTTTCATAAAGCCTTTCACAGCAATGTCAACATTTTGCCTTTATAGTTTATTTGGGAGGAAAGAAAAATATTAAATGTCAGGATTGCAGCATAAGAGAAGTATTATAGTTTGAATCTCTTTATAGTTTACTATAATTGACATGCCTTAAATAGGCCTGATTACAGATACGTAATCAAAATCTGGCCTTTTAGTTGCCAAACTTGAAAAGCCCTTTTTTTTTTACCTGGAATGATGCTATATCCATGAAAAAATGTCCCAGTAAAGAAAACCAGGACAAGCAACCTGATCCTTGAGTTTTACTAGATGACCTTGCAGCCTGGAAGGTTGGACTAGATAGCCTTTAAAAGCTCCATTCCACCAAGTTATTCTATGATTCAATGATCCTGTCTCACCTTTGGTATAACAGACATGCCTGTGGTCACAGATATCAAGAGAAGCCAGCCACTGATTGTTTTGTTCTAGCAGCTTTTGAATTATTTTGTCTTTGCTGACCACTGAAGAGTAGAGAACTGGTGGGATTTCTTCTCTTCTATTATGTTCCATCAGATTTTAACTCTTCCCTATAGTGAGAGCTGCATTTAATTCTTTTTAGTTATGCCTCTGTTGCATTTTCCTATTCTGCTAAGCTACAGATATTTAAAGATTTTAAATCACATAAACCCACATTTTCTGGTTCAAGCCTTTCCTATGCTTTGTGATCAGCCGGTCTCATGAAGACCAAACATTAGTATGCCTCTTTTAGGAATTTCCAGAGAGTTACACTTTGATTCAAAATTATGGCAGCAGCAGTATTGTATGAGCACTATTTACTGGGAAGAGACACTGCTAAATATTCTGCAAAGGAAGTATATGACATGTACATGAGTTGTGTTTTCTTCCCAGCTTCAAGCAAGAGTTGAAGTACATACATCATGCAGGCTTTGTATCCTAATTGTTTTTGTTTGTGTGCATACATAGCCATCTTATATAAATATATATATTCATACCTATAATCTTATATATGAAGCATCTCAGATTTTCACATACAATATTATGCAAAATAATACAAAAATACTGTATTAATTCCCTCTTTATCCAATGAAATAGCTGTTTGCAAAATAAACCAAGCAATAAAAATCAGAAATGAAATTCCCAAATTGACAGTTACCATCTTGCTCACTCACCTCCAAGTAAGAAAATGAAACAGGGAAGGAAAACATAAAGTCCATGTAACTGAAGCACTGGATTTGTATGCTGTCCAATGCAGGAGATCAGGTTTTCCATGAAGCCTGAGCAGAAACTTCCTGGGGAGATGTGAACTGATGTTTGTCTTCACAGCACATGGCATGGATTCCAGCTCTAGGCAGAGCAGAGCCTGCTCAGCGTCTCACACCATGGCTCAAGGTGGCCCACAAGACTGATTAGAAGGGGAAAAAAATAGAACCTGATACAACTTAGGCTTGGGATGGAAAAAAATCTATTGGCCATCCAGATGGCATTTTTGAACAAAGTGAGGTAATACATTCAAGGACATTTCTTAGGCAATTTCTTGGCAATAATCTCTGTGTGTGCCTTGAACATGCTGCTTTATTGCAGCAGCACAGTGGACACCAACTATCACAAATATTCCAATATTAATCTTAAGAACAGCAATAGACAGCAATTACTAGGCTGTAAATAAACAACATTTTCAGCAGCAAACTATGTTTCCGTCTTATGTCTAATAAAAAAGAGGTAATGGTGTTTGTTTTCTGTTATTAATTTTTCTGCAGCTAAAGTGGAAATAATTAGTTTGTTGCTTGGTAGCTAGAAAAGATAAAAGTTTTATGCATTCACCTGCTGCCCACTTTGGAAATTTCTGAAGTCTCTATCTATAATAAATAATGTTCACTGTCAGCATATATTTTTTAAAAAAGCAAGATTTTTACAAAATTGGAAGCCTGAGTGTTACTTGGTACAAAAAACCTGCTTATACTGTTAGAAAATACTTGACACTAGATACGAGGAATTTCTTCTTGAAACTCTGCTCTTCTTTCTTAACTACAGTGTTGAGATTCTTAAGCAGGAAAAACCATTCAGGCTCTAAAATGTAACTTCACTGACCTTCATTATATGGTAAAGGATTACAATTTCTGTCAGGTTGTTGGACCAGTTTCAAGGAGATCTTTGCTTTTTCTTTGGCCACGTGTTAATGAAACTAGCTGACATAACCTGATAAAACTTCAGTTTGCTCATAATTCCTGAAGCCTCCAGCAACAGTGAGTACTCGTGTGGGAAAGCCTCAGTGTTGTTATCAACTGTCTTGACAGCAAAGCTGTCATGTCCTACCTGTTCCTTTCTAAATCCCGTGGATTTCAAGAGCCTGGTAGTTATATCTCACATCCATCTACAGTGTGGTGTATCAGCCTAAAGGCACCACATCCTCTCTGCCTTGTCCTTGGTTCTGCATATTGTGTGGGGGATATGTGCCAGTCACCAGGGCAAGTCATGTACAGTCGTAAGCAAGGACGAGAGGATTGAAAACAGCTTGTAACTACAATTTTTCTGGATTACAATCAAGTGCCCTGGCAATCCTTGGGCTTTCAGTACAGGAATCATGAAGTACCTGCTGTCCTAGGCTCTCCTTGTCTCACCAGAAGGGCAGTGTCCCTCAGTCTGTGCTCTCTACAGCTTAGAAGTGTATCTGAAATATCACTGGAACAAGTACAAAAGGCATGTGGAACAAAGCTGAATAAGATGATGCTAAAGACCATCTCTACCTGCACATGTGATTTACAAACCAACTAAATTTTTTTCAGCACACCTTATCACCTTCTCTTTCTCCAGGAAAATGATTATTTTTAACCTGATAGCTAAGATTGTTGTGGTTCCTAGTAATGTTAGGACCTTTGTTTGGACAAATCCAACTAAATCAAGTTGTATTCCTAAAAAGAAAGATGGCATTTTGATCAGCAGCCAGGTAGGAGATGTATAGCTTAGAGTCCACAGCAAAGGGCTGAATCTTGACTGAGGCATGAGGCAAATATTCAGGAAGCTGAGAAGGAAGCTGATGTCCAGACAAATAGGAATTAAGAGTCAGCAGTTGAAAACGATGATCCAAAATCTAAGGCATTTTGGAAATTTCTGTGCTAAATAAGCCCCGAGGTGTGAGAGAAGAGCTGGTCCTCAAACCACTGCAAGAGACCCTGTGCTGCTGCGTTGGTCAGTTACTGTTGGTCAACGTTGTTAGGAAACAGAAGTTTCTATGTGTTGATCAGACCATGACTTTTTACAAGGTAGCTGCAGTCTTTAAAAGAAGGAATGATCCAGCATAATTTGACAGATATTAGAATTTGAGAAATATCCAACAATGGGAGTGAGATTTTCTTCTTTCACGATAGAAAGAGCATGGAATTCCATTTCAGTTGTTTATAGCTTATGTTGGTCAATGCAGGTGATTGTTGAAACAATTGGAATGCTAGTATAAAAAAGCAGATACCTGTGTCAAAATGTAGAATTTTTTTTATTAACGAATCTTCCATCTTCCATAGAAACCATGAAAATTTAAAATTTAAAATTAATTTATGTAGGTGTTCACAGAAACAGAAATTGCATAACTACATACAACTCTTAAGCACTTTTTTTTTTTTTTTCCCCTTTAGCTGCTTGGACATATTTCTTCAGAATTTAGAAGTTTCCTCTAAAAGTTTATTCTGGTAAAAATTTGGCTAGCTACACCTTAAAAGTAGATGATGTAAAGATTTATTGCTCTTTGTGTCAATCTCACACTAATAATATAAAATGGAGAAGTTTATATTCAAACAGATGAAATTTTATTCATATAATCATTTCTAAACTAATCCTTCTATCCGTAATTTTAGAATAGCATCCTTTTTCTGTGTTGTGTTTCAGATTAGGACCCAAGTTTTCTGTGTTACATTGGTTTTCTTATTTCACTGTTTGCACTAATACATTTGTTTCATAATTATGTCACACAGCACTTAAAAACTATATAAATTATGCAATCTGGTTTTCTCACTACCTCCATGACATGTTTTATTCATATTTGCATGCAGAGTCCTGTTTTATTTCTTCATTTGGAAGAATTAGAATATTGGTATTTATATATTTTATTCTGCTTTCTTTGGGAAAGTAGCAACAGTAAAATCCTGGACCAAATGAACACCAGAAGAGGCTAATAACCAGTCCCAAATTCTTGAGGAATCCAACATATGTACTTTTTCTGAAATACAGTAAGTAATGTGTTTTCTGCACACAAATATAAGTTCATTTATTAAAGATGTATTTTCTGCCCCCTTTCCTTCTTACGTCTCTTAAAAACATGTAAGAAATGTAGGTCACTATTTTAACTCCTGTCTACTGCCTTAAGAACATCACCACAAGTGCTCTGTGGCCCTCCTTGATGCCTGAAAGTCAGCTTAGAGGGAAATGTGGCCACAGGAGCAGCCTGTGGCAAAGAGGATCTGTTTTCTTGTCTGTTCTTTTTCTGATTTTTCACTTTGAGAAGAGGAGTTCAGATTGACTGTGTTTTGCAAGACTGAACAGTCCTTCCATTGAGGTTTCTCAGAGAAGAAAATGGGAGGGAAAATAGGAGGGAAAATAGGAGGGAGGGAGGGAATGTGTCACCATCTATGAGGGACAGAGAAGACAGGGGCTGGCTGCTGAGGTTTAGAGAGCAATTTGCTGTGCCTGAGACATGGTGGAAGGAGCTCTGCAAGTGGGCAATGTCTGCTGTAATCCAGAAAATCATAGAGATATGTGGAAGTGAATCTGCTAACAAGAATTTGCCCTGCAAAAGCACAGTGAGAAGGGAAAGAATTTTTTGCAGTTGTACTGTTGATCTAGTTAAATTTTCATCTGATTTATTTAAAGTGCATAGAAATATTATTTCTAGCCACATAATTATCATAATTTCACAGAGTGAAGAGTTCTTTATGAAGGCCTTGAATCAACAAAATATGGTAAATATATTCCTTTGTCACAGATACACACTAAGTGATGCATATTTCCTATCTGTCAGTGTATTATGGGAGGGGTTTATATACTTTTTTGTAAGAATGAAAGGGCGAAAATTAGACTAATGCATTTTCATGTTATAAATTATTTCTCAATGTTCTAAAAATAGTTTCTAGTAGACATTGGGGTAATACACCATAGTTTTAGGCCACTGATATACCCTTCACTGTGCTTTTTTTCACCATGGCTAAGTGTATTTCTCTAGTGTGATAATCTATTGGTTAACAGGAAAAATATGGACAGTTTGGAAACTAGACAGCCTTTGTGTGGTTTTTGGAAAGATTGTCGCTCACTCCTTATATCTTCCAAAGTTATCATATGATTTTTATATTTCTCTTTGTTTCCTTTAGTGCACACACTGCATTGTATTGAACTGTCAAGTAAAAGAAAAAAGGTGAAGTGAATTCAATTTCTGATTGCTCAACAGGCTTTCTGCACCACTCAATAATAGGTAGCTTCAACATCTGTAAGCCAACAAGTCAAAAAAACATGTTACTCCTTTTCAGGAGTGAATTTGTCAAAAATTCACTAGGCAACTTGCAAAGGTATTGCTCCTTCTGCTCAGGATCTCTTGCAAGTGCATTATTTAGGCGTAATTCAGGTATTGCCTATGATTTGGGGAGACACGGGATTGAAGAGTTACTGGAATTCTGGCATAGTCTCCGATTTTTTTCTCTGCAAGGCCTCTATTTGTTAACAAGTCATCTCAGCCCTGTTACCCCTGGGAAACACAAAGGTCCCACTACTGTACTGTGTGTCACAGAAATTTGCTATGACCTTGAAATAAAATGCCAAAATCTCATCTCCTTCCATCCAGGAGAAACGGGATCATGAAACTGAGAGAGGAAAGAAATCAAACACTCTGGAAGTGAGCTGCAGAAAACCTGATCTCTTCATTAATGAGCTGGGGTAGCTGTGGTGATTCCAAGCATTAATTTAAGTTGTAAACACTCAGCTAGGGGAATTGTAGGAAATCCAAGTGAAGATACTACGCCAATGTCATTTTTCTGTCACTGTAAAAGCTCAGATTTGTGCAGTCTGGTGAACGAATTTTCTTGGGATCACTAGACTTTGCAGAAGACATGTCCAGAGGTTTAACAGCAGGAAATGCGTAATTCCTCCCAGCTGGCAAACAACTCTACATTAGGAAAATTTGATTGTTTACCTTGTGAGTACACCTAAATGTGAAAATCCAATAGTACTTAGTCTCTGAAAGGAAGAATAACTTTGCTAGCACTGCTATAATTACTATGCCTTCAGGAACTTAGGCATGTTTTATCTAAATATGGATTAATAACTTTCTTCCTTGGTCACAGGCATTTGCATACAAATACAGCCGTAAAAATGCCACCTTTTTTGCTCACAAGTTTTATCACAGCAAATAAAATCAAAGCTGTAGCTTTAACATACATTTTATTAACTCTGAGCAGATTAGATTTTCAAAGCTGTAGATACTGGGGTCTGGAGTCTGGAAGCAGTGTAGCACAGCTACAGATTAGCACAGCTAATCTAAAACATGCCAACACCACTGATGATTCAAACTCAGGTGGGTTCATTTCCTGGTAAGTGACAGGCTGTTTGTGGTGTGCACATGGGGAGAGGTGAAGTTGTCAGCAAAAATCAGAGAGACTAACCTTTGATTTGGAAGAGAGATCAGTAGAGTACTACAATAAGGAATTTGGGAGTGGTTATATTACCTAGTTTTGCTTTTTCTTTTGTGGCTGGTTCAATAACTTCTTTCCTAGTTCCAGTGGTTGCAGATAATACTACATGGGTGAAGAGTAGGAAGATCACACACATGGGGCTTCATATGGGGAAATCTCCATCAGTAGTTAATTCAAACATTTCTTAGCAGGGCTATACCAGCTCTCACCAAGGACTAGGTGATGTCCTAGCTATAAGAGAGGACAGAAAGCACAAATGCTCACTAAACTTGGTTTTGTGCTTTTATTTTTTCTTCGGGGAAAAAATAATGCAGAAAGGATGACCAGGTCCTTACTGTGAAGGTTAACGCTCATTCTTTTAAATTTTTTTCCCCTAAGCTGGACTCAGTGAAAGTTCTGGGAAAGAGTTGACAACAAATGTATCACAGCATACTATTTCCTGCATCACTTGTAACTGTGATGCAGCTTGCGTCTTCTTTCACCCATTAATCAGAATTATCAGGTGGGACAGTGGAGAAGTCTGAGTTGAGAATAAACAAGCCTGTGCATATTATCGTATATAATCTGCTTCTGTTTGCAAATAAAGGTAGGACAAATAAAGTACAAAGTCCTAACAGTTTCTGTACTGTATTTATCTTTCCTTCTGCAGGCCAATGCCAGTGGCAACAAAAAGAAGGGAGAAAAAACCACAGATGCAATGATAACGGCACCAAAAAACCAAACCAAAACAAAAAAAAAGGTAAACCCACTGGAGCAGGAAAAAAGCAAGGAATGTTACTGAATTTAGTTGTTATTTCACTTACACAGTTTTTAAAATCTGTCATAACTATAGCTGAGGTGTGTCTTAGGTTAAAAATGTAAGATGTGCCCAAAGTATGTATTCTATCACCATCTTCATGAGGTGTTGGAATCAGGTGGGGCAGTGTTTCCCTTATCTTCTGTCAATGGCCCATCAATGCCTTGCCCCATGACTCATAGATAACTCCCTCTGGGAGCTGTCTCTGTTTAATGGGACATCAAGGACCCATTACATGACTCATAGAATGATATCAGCCCATTGTGAGATGCTCCACCCAGGGGGAGGAGCCAAGCATACCCACCTGCATATAATCCTGGGTTTGAGACAGCAGAGTCAGCTTTTTCTCCCACTGGATTCACGGAGGACAAGAGCTACCAGACCTCTCTACAAGACCACTGCTTTGACAAGACCATTTCATCTGGACTGCTACTAACACCCTAACTAACAGGGTGTCAGGTTGTATTCTGACTCTGTCAGTGGTATTTTTATACTATTGAATTTATTTTATTTTACTTTGTTTTACTGCTTTTCTTTTGCTCTTATTAAATTGTACTTCTGACTTGGAGTCTCTCACTGGTTTTGCTTTCAAACCAGTACAAGGTGGAAATGCTAAGTAAGGATCTATTAAAAATTAATCTTTAGAACACACATCACATCTGTGCTCAAAATCTACCACATGTAAAAGATCAAAATTAGGACACTATGTAGATGTAAGATGGATTATATTAGTTAAAGCTGGAGATATACTGTGTAATTGCATACTTCTGATACATATTCATGTGGGCCACCTTGCAATTAAACTTTCCAAATTCAGTATTCAAATGGTAGTTTTTCTAAAATATTTTTTTTTTACTTCTAAAATCTCATCTATCCATCAGAAAAGCTTTCAGTTAATAAACAGATTCTGCAACCTACATAACAAATCTTCAGTTCTGTGGATCATTCAAATGAAAAGTATGATCCTTACAGTCTTGATAAGGTTTTATCTGTCAGGATAAATTGCTACTTTGTGCCAGTCTAGGACGTTCTCAATAAAATTTCAGGTATAAAACAAAAATAGCCCTATGTGAATATATCATAAGTATAACCCTAATCCAGTACATATAAATTCTCTTTTTGCTATAAGGAATGACACCTAGTTTGAAATAGAACTAAAAATCAATGTTCCCTGTTTTCTGTAGCGGTGTTAGTTTGCATTAGCAGCTCTGTATCGGTTGTGTTTGGTTCAGTCTGTTGTACCCTCTGTACCCCTCTGCCTTTCCCAAGAATGGAATATTCCTTTCCCGCCCCCAATCAATCTTCTGTAAACCCTGCCCCTGCTCTTGTCAATCCCCTGCAGGCCTCTCCCTGCCTTCTGGAAGGTTCCAGGGAGAGCGTCGAAGGATTGGCCAGTGTTCCCTAACCACTCCCCATGTTTATCCCTATTGGATCCTTCCCTAACAGACAGATCCTAAACCCATCCCCTGTTGCTCTGCCATTGGTCCTTCCTCAACTCCACCCCTGGTTACCACCTCCTGTTAAAACCTGCTGTCCCTGAGATTTTCGGTGTCTCGTCTCTGGGATTTCTTGGAATAAACACCTCGTTGTTCCACCCCAGTACTCGAGTCCTCCTTTCTTCAACACGGCATTGTTCTCGGCTCTGGGCAGTTGAAGCAAGGCAAGTCAAGGACCCACAGGTATTCCTCCGCCTCTGCTGTGCCCAGCCACAGGGCCTGCTGAGCACCAGCAAGGAGCACGGGGACAGTTTTCTTTTTGAGTTTTATCTAACACATAATCTTTGCTGGATTCATGAAAAGATTTTTTTTTCAGAAGTGGGCTTTCAGAAATATATTTAAAATAAACAATCTACTGAGAAGACCATACAAATTCTTCTTTTTTTAAAACCAGTCTCAGGGCACTATGTCATTAATGGCAATGGTAAATAAAAAAATTGCATGTTTATTTATTTATTGTTTTGGGTTTGCCAATAATCACAAAATAAAGTAATGGAATTATAACTACTATTCTGAAGACAATATATTTTTAAACTTTGTTTTCAAGGAATTAAGGTTCTGTAAAACTGTTGCCTGTAAGGAGAGTTTATTGAGCAAAGGCATGGGACTTGGAGACTCCTTTTCCAAAAGTCATATATGCAAGTCCTTCCCCTGCCAATTGCAGTTTTACAGCTCACGCGCTCACACAGTGCTTTTAGCTTGCAGTGAGAGAAATAGGAGAACCAAATTTCTGGACTTTAATAAGTTGCATGGGTCAATACATGGACTGAAAACCATTTGGGTAAATTCATCTCCTATCCCTGCAACTACCTGAAGTATGAATAACACTGGGTTTTACTCCATTTAACCAGAAGGGTAGCTGACACTGAAATGATACAAACTTAGATAAGACAAATTGTTTATAAAAAAATCCATATTTTAAATCCAGACCAATAATCCTTTACTATCTGGGCCATACCTTGAACAGATCTGATTAAATTAGTGTTCTGTTGCTACTTTTTTGGGGTAACCTGAAAATTCTGTTGTTTTTTGTTTCAGTTTATCTATCATGCAAATTTCTGCAAAGTACGTTGGTAAAATCATTAACCTGCCTGTTATACTGGGCTCTGGAAGATTTTATCATTTTATCTGTGCAATGTAGTAGCAACAAGCTGCCATCATCTGTGGACACAGTACTGTAAAGAGTGAAATTATATGGTATTACTAAAGTTTCCATTCTATTACCCAAGACTTAAATAAGCATGCAAGCAGTTGGTATGAAATCCAGAGGAAAGGCAAACTGAAAAGTACTACTCAACTTTTCCATTCAGGACACAATTCCAAGAGCCTTGTCGCCTTTCCACAGCTCATCAATGTTGGCTCTCTCTAGGAGCTCCAGACAACATCAGGGTAATCCCTGAAGAGGGACAAGGCAAGGAAATGTTTTTCAACATTGAAACAGTCTCTGCCCGCTTTGCCTTTAACAATAAACTCAATTTGGTTGCATCCTCTCTCAAAATTTCCTCCATGTATTTGTGTAGAAAGAAAGAAACACACACATGTTCTGTACATTTTCCTTTAAAGCAAAAAACTGATGAATTTATGGCTAATCTTACTCGACTTCTTCTTTCTTTGTTAATATACTTGCTTCTGAAAGAAAAGAAATAACAGTTTTTTGCAGAGCATATTCTGTTCCCTGTTGTTCCCTCCATCTCCATATCCCTGTTTTATGTTGCCCTTGTGAAATTAAAAGCCTTTATTTTTACTTTTTTTTTT
>VYXD01012555.1:39479-66688 GCA_013397195.1 Hylia prasina | reverse complement strand
ACCCACTTTCTGTCATAATTACAGTTTAGAATACTTCATATTGCCACTCTGTAAGCTAAACACAATGCTGCAGTGTTACACACCTAGATGAAGCAAAAAGAGAATCACCTGTGGGATAACAGAGGTTTCAAGGATTTGAATATTTCTCTTTCATCTGGTTTCTGTATGCCCAGTTGTAGATACCTACTTTGCTATCAGCAAATTGCATTCACAAATTTATCCCACTAAGAGACAGCTCTTTTCAATGTAATTTTGGTACATTATATTAAGTCCCTTTGATAGTAAATGAAGAACATACCAACTATCAGTGTCTTGAGATTGCTTTTATAAAGAATAAAAGAAACATCTGTGAGTGACCCTGTATGAGATATCAAAGAGAAGTGTTCCCAAACAGTAGAAGATCATAGGAAAAAGATGAAATAGAGAAATAGGCAACTTCTATACCCCAAACTGCAGCAGAGAATTACATTCAAATTATACCTAGGACTGCTTAATGTATCCCAGTCTTTCACTGAAATACACTGGAATGAGATGTGCCACAATATGCACGGGTACTTGTTTGTTTGTTTGTCTTCTAACTTCTTTTCACTTTCTTGGAGGAATCAAGAGTTGGAATTTTGGAAAGCAGATGCCTTGAAATATCATTAAATCCGTAGCTTCCTGAGAATTATCTCAATATCATAGTTTGCTATTATCTGGTAGCTATGAAAGTTGTGACCATGGAATTGTTTTGAAAAACTCAGTCAGTATCAAGTGTCATTTTCCTTCCCTTTAGATTAGAAAGATAGATGCATTTGGGTTTTTTCTGCACTATTTTCCAGGTAGAAAACCCTCTTTTCCTAGCTGTCAACAGTGTCAATTTCCTAATTCTTTGTGATGGGTTTCTACTTCTTATTTTGAAACAGAGGTGCTAATTAATCTTCCCACACTCAAGCATTGCAAACATATTTCAATTTCAAATGAGGCAAGACCCACGCTTGAAACTCCCACACTTACAATTTTGGATAGATTTGTACCGTGTATTGGAACTGGCCTGAATTTTCTTCGTGACATTGACATTATCAACAATGAGCTTGTAAAGCTTTGTATCTAATAGGCAGCCTGTACATAATAGCTCACCAACTCATATGGGAATTAAGAGAGTTGGAAATGTACAAGAATGAGTAAATTAAGAAAACCAATTACTGCTAGCCTGCATACTGGGCTCCTGGTTTTCAATATCCACATATATTAGTCTATTCATATGCATGCCACTCACTTCATTTTCCAAAATCTGCATGACTCTTATGCCTCATTCAATTACTATTTAGTTATTTACTTAGCTCATATTTAAGGCCAAGAAGCCCAAACTAAATTGCAGGAAATTCCATTTAAACAGAATAAAACACTATTCTTATTGTGACCTTGATTGATCACTGAAACTTGTTGCCCAGAGAAGTTGTGTTTTCTCCATCCTTGGAGATATTCAAAACCCAAATGAAGATCAGTTTGGGCAGCTCTGATCCTCCTCAGAGCAGGGGCTGGGCCATGGTGATCTCTAGAGATGTCTGTGACTTTTGAATTATTTTATTTAATGACTGAGTTGCATGTTGATTTCAGAGCCTTCCTGTTGGTTTGTGGTTTTTAAGCTCCTGAAGTTTTCCTTCAAAGAAGAATTAAATGTATGCCCCAGCATACCTGACATCATATATCAGTTTTTATTACTCAGTTGGCATAGATATTCATAGCAAGACAACAGCTCAATTCATGGTCCTAACCAGAACAACTGAAATTCTGCTGCACTTGCATTTCAATATCTGATTTGCTTACTTTCACCTCCATGTAGAAGCCCCTTCTTTCTATATTATCCTTTAATCTTCCCTTCTGATGACTTAATATTCATAATCATATGACATTGAATATCTCAGGTGAGTTCAAGTCTTTGTTATGCTAGATATTGTGGCAGTCCCTAAGTTTTCCACCTGTAAACTGACTGTACCCTTTCTTCCTTAGACTGTCCTACTACACCACATTCTTTTGTCTTCCAAATCACTGTTGGTGAAGTCTGGGTCCCAAAATCCATTATCAGATATAAACAGAGTAAGAAAAAGAAACCAATAGTCTTTCGAGACATATGCAGGAATGAGGTAGAGATAGAGAACATATTTCTGCATGAAGCATGAAGCAAAATCTACATGCAAAATATCATTCCAGGGCCATCAGTGCTGGACAGGCTTTCCTCTTACTTCTTTCCTTCACCAGACGTCAGCTCACTGACCTTGTGCTTCCACAAGGCAGGTGAGATATTCTCACTGAATAACTGTACTGAGGTACCCTGTACTGGTGAATCCTTTGTCATGTTGAGAACTAAGCTCTGCTCCCAGTTACACTGGTGTAAATATAAATTAATTCATTAAATCATTGTTATTGATGTCAATGGGCTTGTGGAAATTTGGGATCATGGCCAATCAAAGTAAAATATAACAGCATGAATTTGTTAGTTTATTAGACTTCGGTATCATTTTGCAGCAATGAAATTAGAGAGACTTTACTGAAGGGACAGAAATACTCACTACACAAAGCATTTATAATATAACTTCTTTTTGGATTTTGGGGGAGTTTTGTCATTCTGAAATCTTTTTGTGCTCTGATTGCCAAACAGGCAATGACAGCAACGTTAGGCAATATGCAAATGCAAAACTGTTACGTTGTGAGGCTCACATTCAGTAAGATGCTATTTCCCTTCACTAGAAAGGACACAGTCCAGTCAGTGATAGCTCTTCAGAATGATATTGAAGAGCTGTCATTGGTCATTGGGGTTAATTGGTGTGTGTTATTACAAACTTTATGGTCTTTGATTCAAGCAACTTAAGATATATTTTTGAAGAATACCTTTTACAGCCAGGTAAATTAACACATGGCAGTGACAATTTAGAGGACCATACAAAACTGCAAATAATACCTACATTGTAAAAAGCTAGAAAGGCTATGGGCTAGTCAGCAGTGTGAGTACTATTGCTCTCATCTCTCTTTCCCCCTGCAGGTTACAAGGACAGGTTTGTCCTGGTTTGCCCCTGTTAACTGTGAAGCCTCTCTTTGCTTAAGTGTTGTCCTGAGTAACAGTACACCTGAGCATCTGTCCCAAGAGCTCTTCCTTCAAATCAGTTCCCAGCAGGATGGCCTTAGAAATGGAACTGACTGAAAGAACACACTGGAGATCTAAAGGTAAACTGGATTTTGAGGGTCTTTTGTTTGGGTGTATAATTCAGAATGAAATTTCCTAAAGTTATGAATCTTAATTTAAAGTGTTTGTTTATCATTACATAAAAAAACAATGAGTGCTTCACACACCATCTGCTTACATTTTCCCCAAAGGGTTTTGCATATTTTCAGGAAGAAATGAGTCTAAATATCCTGCAGTTTTCTCTGAAATGTTCCATTATTTCACAGCAACCCTGTTAATGAAGTACAGTATGTGCCCTTGCAAATAAATCAAAATGATTTTAAATTGCTGACAGAATCCTTCTATGTCATGAAAACATACCAAAGCTTCTAAAAAGAGGAGATCCTTTTTGGCTTTAATCAAAAGATCAGGGATTGCAAGTGTTTTTCTTACTCTACTGTTTTAAAAAGTACAACTAAGTATGTGGGGGAACACAAACAATATCAGGCTTGTCCTTGGCAAACTGGGGGATAGTATGGAAAAATTGGAAGAGTACTTGTGAAGGCCCTGTGAGATGTATCAGCCACACTGGAGCACACCTGCTGTCTTGCAAAGGTGTACCAAGGACTCCTGAGATAACAGAAGACAGCAGGGAAATATTGGCTAAACCCCCTGAGTAGTAGGCTTTAAGAAGGCTTAAGAGGGAATACCTTGACCAAGCACAAGCAACCAAACACATAACCAATAGAGAGGACTATGGCATATCCCTCTGCACTCCCACAGGGATATTGCCATAAAATACCTCTATGAAGTGCCTGTACACCAATGCACACAAAATTGTGGGGAACAAACAGGAGGAACCAAAGATTTGTGTGCAGTCATGGGGCTTTGACCTCACTGCAATTATAGGGACATGGTGGGATAGCTCAGAGGATTGGGATGTTGTCATGACGGGCTACACAGTGTTTAGGAAGCAGGCCAGGAAGGAGCGGTGGTGGTGTTGTACTGTATGTGAGGAAGAATTGAATGCATCCAGTTCTGTACTGGTGAAGAGCAAGTCAAGAACTTATGGGTCAGGATAAAAGGGCAGACTTGTAAGAGTGACACTGTTGTGGATGGGTGCTACAGAGTGCTGAAGGGGAGAAAGTGGATGAGGCCTTCTACAGACAACCAAAAACAGTTTCAAAACCACAGCCCCTGGTTCATGAGAGAATTTTGACTACCCTGACTTCTGCTGGAGAATATACACAGTGAAGCACAAACCATCCAGCAGGTTCCTGGGAAGCATTGACAATACTCTCCTGTCACAGGTTATGGAGAATCCCACAAGGAATTGTGTTGCTTTACCTCCTAAGATACACAGGGCGGGCCTTGCTGGAAATGTGAAGGCTAGGGGCAGCCTTGGCCGTAGTGACCATAAGGCTGCAGAGCCCAGTGTTGAAAAAAGATGTTGCAGGATAGGGAGCAAGATTGCAGCCATGGATTTCAGGAGAGGTAAATTTTGCCTGTTTAGGAGTCATCTTGGAAGAACCTCTGGAATGAGAGAGACCCTGTAAGGAAGAGAGGTGAGCTGGTTGATGTTCAAGGCTTACTTCCTCCAGGCTCAATAATAATGCGTTCTAATGAACAAAAAATCAGGCCAAGGGCACAAGAAACCTTTGTGGATGAATAAGGAATTCCTGTCACTGTTCAAATATAAGCAAAATTGCACAGGAGATGGAAGTGAGGTCAGGACACTTAGCGTGAATATAGACACGTAATCAGAATAAGCAGAAATGAGACTGGAAAGACAAAGACCCATCTAGAATTAAACCTATTTTTGATAAGAATGTCAAAGGTAACAAAAATGGCTTTTTCAAAGGCATAAATGACACAGTGAAAACAAAGGATAATGTGGCCCCATTATTAAAGGGAGGGGAGAGCCTGGTAACAGTGGATGCCAAGATGGTAGGGTTACTGAACATTGTCTTTGCATTGGTGTTCACTGAGGCCAGCCCTTTGACCCAAGAGACTGGGGTAAAGGAATGCTGGAGGGGAGATTTGGGTCAGAGAACACCTAAAGAAGCTTGACATCTTCAAGTCCATGCGCCCTGACGGGATGTATCCATCCCTGTTGAGACAGCTGGTGAACACCATGATTTCATGATCATCTCTGAGAGGCTTTGGAGACCAAGAGAATTGCCTGAGAACTGGAAAAAAGCAATTGTCATTCCAGTCTTCAACAAGGGCAAGAAGGCGGACCCACAGAACTACTGGACGGTCAGCCTCAGCTCAATCCCTGGAAAGGCAGTGGTGCACCTCATTCTGTAGGCCATCTTTTACCCACAAGGAAAACAAGAAATTTATACATTTGACCAATATTATTACCTTCTACAATGAAACAACCAACAGGATGGATGAAGGGAGAGAAGTGGATATTGTCTTTCTTGACTTCGTCAAGGCTTTTGACTGTGTCTCATGCAATCCTCATAGGCAAACTCAAGAAGTGTGAGTTGGAGGAGTGAGCAGAAATTGAAAACTGATTGAGAACTGCCTGAACAGCAGATGTCAGAAGGTCATAATCATTGGGACAGGGTCCAATTGTCCCCAAGGTTCCATAGTGGGTCCAGTCTTGTTTAACTTACCCATCAATGCCTTGGATGCCTTGGATGAAGGGGCAGAGGCCTCCTCAGCAATTTCACTGACAGCACAAGGCTGGGAGGAGGGGCTGATACCCCAGAGGGCTGTGCAGCCCTTCAGAAGGACCTCACCATGCTGGAGAGATGGGCAGAGAGGAATCTTCTGACATTCAGCAAAGGCTAATGCAGGGTCCTGCACCGGGGGAGGAACAACCCCAGGTACCAGCACAGCTGGGGTGACCTGCTGGGAAACAGCTCTGTCCAGATGGACCTGGGGGTCCTGGGGGACAGCAAGCTGTCCGTGAGCCAGCAGCAGTGTGCTCTGGTGGCCAAGAAGGCCAGTGACATCCTGGGCTGCACTGGGAAGAGCAGTGCCAGCAGGCTGGGGGAGGTGATCCTGCCCCTCTACTCAGCCCTGGTGAGTCCTCCCCTGGAATGCTGTGTCCAGTTCTGAGCTCCTCAGTACAGGAGAGACATGGAGCTCTGGAGCAGGTCCAGTGGAGGGCAACAAAGAGGATTGAAGGAGCATCTTTCTTATGAGGAAAGGCTGAGTTGGGTCTGTTCAACCTTGTTAAGAGACTTCTGATGTGGGACCTCATCAATTTCTATAAGTGTCTGAGGGGAGGATGTCAAGAGGATGTACCAGGTTTCTTTAAGGCTTGTCAAGCAATAAGACAAGATATAATAGCCAGAAACTGATCCATAAAAAGTTCCATTTGAACATGAAGAAGAATTTCCTTACTGTGCATGTAACCACACACTGGAACAGGCTTCCCAGAGAGATTGTGAAGTTTCCCTCACTGGAGATATTTAAAAACCATCTGGACACAATCCTGTGCCATGTACTCTGGGCTGACCCTGCTTCAGGAGGGAGGTTGGACTGTGAACCCTTCCAAACTGGCTGATTTTGTGATTCCATGAATGTAAGACATAAGAAAGACACATGGGAATACTGATTCAGGCTCTACTGTGAGTAGGAAATGGAGAGGAAGCTCTCTACTAATATTCCAACATTTTTAACAGTTTTAACTACCTACAGCGTCAAGTAATTGTGAGGTCCTAAATGCCTTCTCCTAGCAATAACTTAGGAAGTCCCTTTAGGTTTGTACCTAAATGCTGATTTGCCATGCAGCTTATTTTTTACACTGTTTTTAAACACTTTATCCTCTTCATTGTAGGCTCAAATCTCTCCTGATGTTTATAAAGTTCTCCACACAATCCAAAACAGCTCAGCTCAAGACTTAGTAAAAAGGTCTCACAGGTGAGTAACAAAGTGCAAGAAATCAAGTCAAATTGCAGTTGGATTAATCAGAAGAGAGCAGAAGACCCCAGTAGTAGTTTTGAAGATGTGCTTAATTTTTTTAAGTGTCTCATGTGACATTTCTGGAACTATTTTGGCTCAGTTAGTAAACACTTCACAAAACTGGGGCATTATGTTCAAAAGTTTTGGGTTGTAGTAATCTCTTGCAAAAGGACTCATTGACGTACTTGTTCATATATAGTACAGTTTAGAGTATACATACAAGGACAGTAGGACCAATTATATATTTTCTTTATTTTTGTGAAAAGAAAAATGTGAGGTTTCTTGACACTTGAGGCACCCCAAATCTCCAATGCATAATTGCATGCATTTGTTAAAAGTGATGCCAACAGCAACCCTGGACCTGGAATACCAGGTGCAAAACAAAGGGTATATTTAATAACCAGTGCCAATCCCTGAATATGGAATATCCCTGCCTCTGAGTCCTGTAGCATTTTATGCTCCTTTTCAACATGATGAGGGACCACATGGAGTGCTAAATCTGACTTATTTTGACCCTTGATGCAGGTGCCTACTAAGATTTGCTATATTTCCCTAATATTCACTTATTTGTTTTATTTCACCTACCAGGCATGCCATTTTCTACCTTATTTATCCATGGAGTATGCATATTAAACAGTTTAATTTTCCAGAGTATATCCTTAATGCTTGCATTCAGAGACTGGTTTCCTTAAGCTCTTTCTGTGGTCTGTGGAGAGAGGTTTATTTAAGGAAACTCAGAGCATGCGGAGAACATTTCTGCCCTAGTTCATTTTTATGGGGGAGCATTTTGCTTTGACCACATAAGAAATCACAGAGATAAGTCTCTGAACACAAACACCTACTTAGGTGTCCAAAATTAAGTAGTGGGAGTTCAACATCAGTTAACAATCAACAGCATTTCATAAGTGAATATGTTTCTCTGCATTTCTGGAAGAATGGAGTGTGGATTTCCAAAGGTCATGAGATCCTGATGGGAAAGAAAAATTCTCATTTGTATTTTTGTGCAATACCTCCAAAAGGTTCATAGAAGTCCATCTTACTATAAATAGAGGGGGTGAAATTTACAAAGCTAGTACCTACAGTGTGGAATACATTTTGTTCCCTGGAAGAAGTAGGTGTCTACATTTCTCCAGGGAGGAACTACTGTCCTTTCCTATGCAGCATGCTGGAAAGTTTGTCTGTCATATCTTCTGGTGTCTTCTTCCTCAGACTTGCAGCAAATTAATCCTGCTCTAAGAGATCCTAGATACTTCTCTGTACAGATTATGTTACAACCTGACACCAAAGGCAATGGTTAATAGATCCCTTGGAGCAGACTGGAATGGAACAACACTGAATGACCGGTGTTTATACATATGCATATAAACACCAGTCACTCAGTATGAATGTACAAGTAGAATTTTTTAGAATACTTTGGTTGCAATGGAAAAGAGGTATGTAGCCATTTGGGTTACTATCAATAGAAATAAAGCAATATAAAAGCATATAAAGAAAAGAAAGAAAAAAAAGAAGAAAGAATAAGTGTAAAAAAGGGGACACCATCCATAGATCCAGTGACAAGACTCGATTGTTGCAATTTCCATGTATGCTGATTGAAGTGATGGTCACAGTCTGGATCTGTCAGGGGCAGGGGAAGCCCACAAAACACAGAGTTCAATGGGTTCAATATGCCTTCAGGTTTATGGGAACACACATGATGCCTAGAGAGGCTGACCTGGAACAGAAACTAGACAGAGTTAAAGGAATAAAGTAGATATTTATTAAAAGGCTTTCAAAGGATATGCCTTGGGCAGTACAAGACTCTGGCCAGGGCTACACCCAAGATGGACCCAAAATGGATGCCTGGTCATGAGTTTTCACACTTTTATAAATTTTGGTTCATTTACATATTGGGGTCAATTGTCCAATGACAGCTTCAGGTTATGAAGTCCCATCCTCTCAGATTACTTTCCTCAATTTGCAGTTGTTTATACTTCTTAAGCCTAAATCTTCAACGGTCCCCTTGGTTCTCGGGCTGGAAAAAGATTGTTTTGTCTAACTACCCTGTGAAGAGAACTTGTTAACACTTTCTGTGAAGTTCAGAGTCACACACTAAGGCCGTACAGAATCTAAAAAATATGAAAGCTAAAACTTAAGGCATCACCCAGGCACCTCCTCTAGGGGTGTGGGAGTTTTTACACCCTCTAATACCACACTGTGGATCATGTGCAGTCCTCTGGTGAAAGCTCCAGAAGTGAGTCTGGGAGCACTTTGGAGGTCATTGGTGGTCTACGACACCTTCTAAGACATGACTGAGATGCCTCTCACATAAGAATAGTGGAGCCGGTTATGGCCCATCAGAAGAGCTGGATATCTTCAGGTTCTTATGTGAATGTCTTGGTACTTCTCTTCTGGAACCCTGGAAGCTGAAAATTTCAGTTTGTCTGTGCTGAGGGGTATTGACCCTCAGGCAGGCACTACATTTGACTTGAGGCCATGCAACAGGCTTCCGAAATTGAGTGATAGAACTAGGGTTGTGGGTGTGTAGTTTGAATAGCATTGTGTGATCTTACAGGGTTAGAATTTAAGATTTTAGTATATAGTAATATAGAAGGGGCAATATGGAGGATTAAAGGCGTTATGTAAGTCCTTCTTCACCTTCTTCTTCTTGGTTTCAGGTGTTTTTTTCTAATTGGATGAAAAAGGCCCACACTGTGGGCCTTAGGTAGTCATTATTGGGTCAAAAATAGAATTATAGGTGTCATCTTGTTATTGGGTGACTAGCGCTTAAATAACCTTGGAAAGAGTTAGAAGCATCCATTTTTCCTCTATTTTCTAACTTGCTAGTTAGAGCTCACAACTTGTGAGACTGTAATATAGATGAGGGTTAATAAAGGTCGAGTTCAAACATGAAACTGTGACTCCTGTGTATTAATCCTGGCTCTCACATTTCCCCAGAGGAGAGTCTTCATATCTGATCCAGCTGTGCATGGAGGACATTGGCATGATAAAAAGCAATATCCCACTTAGTGGTATCTGCTTCGTTTCAGCCTCTTGCCTTATCTGGTTCAAACTCCCGTTATTGCTGAAGCAAAGATCAGTTTGCATGGTCATCCTCCAGCGGTGGATGCGCACTCCCTCTGCACCTGGACTCTTCTTACACAGATCAGAGGCTTCCCCATCACACACTCTAAACCTTTCCTCCTCCCCTTTGTCTGCCTGGTGCAAACCTGGCCTTAGCAAAGCACCCACGACTTTCACACATGGCCACCTGAGTCATTAACCATTACCATTTCAGTCTCTCACAGATTGATGTTACCTGAAGGTGGGAACATAGAGTCTTCTTTCTTGTCCCTTCAACCCCTGACATTGCTAACAATCCAGGCCTTAAGCTCTAACTGCAGTTAACCCTGGGATATTTCAGAGATAACCACTGTTGCTGCAATGGGAAGTTGACTAAAAAGACTGGTACATTATTCTTCTGGTCTCAAATAATATATAGAAAAGAAAGTTCATTATTGCTGCTGTCCTCTGACAGCAATATTAAGGGTGAGGCTTGAGCTACTTTTCATAATGCACATTTCTATGGCTGTTATTTGCAAAGACAGTGTAGGGAGAAAAGGAAGTGGCTGATGCCTGGTTTAAATTTTGTTAATCACAGTGAAGTGAAATATGTTTAAGAGCTCTGTAACGCCTTATATGCTCCATGTAGCATGCCTCCCATCAAGGTGCTAATTTCCTTGCCTGTAGTGACAGTAAATAAAAGCAGCACCTTCTTAAACCCAGCTGTTAGGGTATTAAAGGAAGTAAAATGAAAGGGAGAAATGAAGTGAATGTAGTGTATAAAAACACCCAACACATAGAGTGATAATGACATAAAAAATTACATCAAAAATGGTAATTAGTATATCAATGGAGATGGTGAGCTGAAAATTCTGAGTTATTATTTAAAATTCCTGCAAAAATGTAACTTATGTACATGTCAGTCAGTGTGAAGACTTGATTCCACTCTATCACATGGAGACAATTATGTTATATAGCTACACTACTTTCGTATGTTTACAGTGTTTGAAGCCTATCTTTAAAGAATTTATTTTTTGGTAAGAATATTTTCAAACAATTGATAATGAAGAAAACTGTCCTTCCATTCAGTCTTATCCAGCCCATACTTTAGGCTTAGTACCAGTTTCACTTCCACGAAACACGCCAGCAAAATCAGGATTTGTTTACCTGGTATATGTAGGGAAGAATGACTGAATAATCAAAGTACTTTTGATTATGGTAAGGTATCTTAAAAAAGCTAGAAGAACTGGTACATTTGTCTCCAAAGAACATTTTCAATAATTCACATAAGTAGGCTGTTGTTCCTTCTCCGGTTTTAGGAAAGACTTAGGGACAGCCTCTGGTTCAGCCAGTGACTTTCTGCGGTCCTGCAGAAGGGGAAGATACCAGATGATCAGAGGATGTTGAGAACGATGGTGAGGTAAAAGCCATCTGGGAGGACTGAGTTTTGGTTATGAGCAGAGGAAGGGCGTATCTGCTGTGTGTACCCTCAACAAGATGAGAGAAAAAAGGAATGCACTTTGCTTCTCTCATCAGTTGAGTTTTCTGGTAAGAACCATTTCACATTCCGTATTTTGCTGCAATGAATGGGGGTAAAAAACATCACATGAACTATTCCATTTTACCTTTACTGGATGGTAGATTATATGATTTTGACTGACCCTGTGGCTGTCAGATGTTCTGTCTCCTTGAGAGGAGTACTAGACATGTGTAACTATGCATCTCAGATTCCCTTCCTCTGCTGTTCTCACCAAGGTTTAGTGGGCAGCCCCTGTTTTGTCCTTCTCAGAAGAAGACGCTGAAAGTAGAAGCCAGTCTACTGCAAGATTCTCAAGGCAGACTGCCAGAATTCACTTCTTAGTTTAACAAAAGATCCTGAAAATGTGAGAGATCTGGGAGCTGTGATCTGTGTTTAAAAGCAAAAGGAAGGCAAGAGATCTTTTATTTCAATCGTAGCTGCCATATAATTCTTTCCATTTGTCTTCATATTTGTGGCCCAGAGATGTTTTTCAAATCTTGGTCCTAGCCTCCAACAGCCATTGTAATATCAGGTAAAAAACTGTCTATGTATCCAACAATCTATATTCCAATTGGTAATAAAATTTATTAACTCTTTCTTACATGCACACTCTCTTACCTCATCTGCATTGGGGAAGTATTTCAAACACTTTCCCAGGAGGCAGCCATTCTGCTTCCTGGGTGAAAGGTTTTATTCCCTAGAAGAAGAAGAGCAGAGAGCAAACCTCTAGATCTTGGAAAAGGATACTTCCTCTTTAAAAAGTGAGCAAAATCAATTCACCTCTGCAAAAAACTTAGTTGAAATGTTCCACTTAGTTCCACGTATGACAACCACAAGAAATGGGAAAGTTGTGAACAAAACGTGTCAGGAGACTCTGCACGTAGGACTGAATATCCTACAGATGAACTTTCTTCTCAGCTTTCCCCATTTCCAAAACTATCTTTGAAGTTTTCATATCTGGAACGTAGATATTATGTGCTCAAAGCACTAAATAAAAAAGAAAAGAAAAAATAGAATTTCAAGTCCCACAATGAGTCAGAGACTTCAGGCTTCCTCTTAGAGACATGATTGAAACTCAGCTGCCATAGGCTAGTGATTTTCCTACTTATCAAGGACTGGTTAAAATTAGAGTTCTCATTTTATACTGTGATGATTTTAGCTATCTTTTTTTATTTGAGCAGTTTTATTTAATGAAGTGAATAGAATTAAAATTTTTCTATATTATGAGCCAGAACATCAGTCTCTTGAAACAGGTGACAGATAGACACAAGTAATCTGATCAGTGTTGGGACTAGGAGTATGCAAAAGTAAGAAGATTATTTATCTCGTGTTAATATTTCTCATTGCTATTGTTATTGAGGCCAAATCTAAAAGTGCTTAATCTAGAATACCACTGAAGACAATTGGATTATACTTGTCAAGATCAAAGCATAAGAAGGCTCCACAATTTCACCCAATATAACTTATTTTCATTTAAATAGGTTCTCAGAACTTCCACAAGACAGAAGTGCATGGTAATGGCTTCAAGGAACCAGCACTCTGAGACCTAACACACTATATTCTTATTTTACAGTCCCACAAGTTTTCTTTTGGTGGCTTTCTGCACTTTAGAAAACCTTGGTTTTTATATGGAGAGGTGAAAATAATATTGTGTAGGAATTTAACTGTGAGGGTCATGTCTGAGCAAAAAGATTTGGGTAATTTTCATAGGTTTGCCTGCTAGCCTTGATTATCTTTCATTTATTACTATATTAGAAACAAGAAGGAAAAATGTTTAAGTCGGCATTGAAGAAAAGGTTCATCTCCTTCTTAACACAGTGTCCTGTTTCACTTGCTGAAGTTGGATAAAGCTCATGAGGCACTAGAAATATTTGGATTTTAGCTGCAGCACATGGGAGATGTGGTTAAGTCTGGCAAAAAAAGGGGAGAAAGTAAGTTGATGAAGTGATAGTTCTGGAAGAGAAGGTGTGATATCAGTGTTAGAGCACTCCTGGATGGTTGTAAGAGAAAAAATGTGACCATTAATAGGTTTTGCTATCTTTATTTATTTATTTATTTATTTATTTTAGTACTTTTTACACCTAGGAATAATTTAATACTTTGGACATGTGTGAGTGCATGCAAGGAGACAAACTGTAAATTATGACTGCATAAATATGGAAGTGGGAGTAAGATTTTCCCTCCCACTCTGTTGCTTAAATACTCTAGCTGTGAAGTACAAATACTCACAAGTAGAGTATCGATACTGGCATGTAGGGGCATCCCTAGGGACCGAGGCACTGTCAAGGCAGGTTTTCCTTACCATCTTTACGGTGAATGAGATGGGGAAGCAGCTCAGACCAGGAAGTTGCCTGGGCTTTTCATGACCCCCCCAGGGTAGATGTCCCAGAGGGAGACCAGAGTTGCCTCTCCTGACATTGGTGTCTGCCAGCCTGTCTTGCTGTAGCAACATTTCCACCTGTGCACTACTGGACATCTATTCAGACACTTCATGGGATGTAGAGAGCTATCCTGCCTCACCAGGAGCATCACAATGGCCAGGACTGGGAGAGTGTCAAGGGAACATTCCTCCCTCTTTGGGCGTAAGCTGTGTTTGTCCTGATGGACTTGAATCATCCCTGATGTATTTCAGAATTGATCCAGCTTGCTTGTGACCCTCACTTTAAGGAAGCTGGGTGAATTTTGGACTGAGGGCTGTCATGCAACACAAATTTACCAAGCAACTACTTTACTGCAGTTTGAGTGAGAAGCATGGTATTCCTTGCTGCTGGGGCCACATGGAAATAGACTGCTGCTGTTCCACAACTTTGTAGGTCCTGCATACATACTCTTTTCCCCTTACTCCCTGTCAGCTCAGTCTGTCTGCTGTGTCATTTCTGGATGACCATTTTACATCAGGACGGGACACGTGGAAAAGTCTGGAATTGTTGGCTCCTTTGGTATCTCCCTGGCTGGGCCATGGGTCCCCAGACCCTTTGTTATGAAAGGGTCAATGAGCTTGGGCTCCTGCCCCGAGAGCTCAACCTGCACATCAAAACCACTCTTCAGTGCCGCTGACTGTTCAAGTCACACAGGGAAGCCTACCCTTATCTTCCTCTTTGTGCTTTCAGTTCTCTTTCAGTCCTTTCCAAGTCCCACAAAAAATGCCCATGACTTCTTGTCCACCTTTCATGTGGACACATTTCCAAACCATCTGGCTTTCCAGGGAGAAACAGAATAAAGACTCCATTGTGGTGGACGGTTGTTTTTTTCATAACAGGAAACTTTGTGTGAGGAACACAAAGCTGGTTTAGCCTCTCCATGTGTTGACATGACTGTTGAGAGGAGTAAGAAGGGACCACCAGGCCTCAGAGAATATATGAAGGTAGACTTTCCATGGTCAAGGATGGAACAGACATGCAGCCCTGCAGCTAGAACCAGCACAAGAAAATAATACAGGATGAGCATGTGGGAAGTTTGGTTTAAATTATTTATTTATGGACTACTTAATCTAATATAACCTAGTTTTAAATTAGATCAGATTAGTCCATATTTTTAGTCATTCTTTTGTCCAAAAATACTCCGATCACTGTAAGAACTTGTGAGCCTTTGCAGTCCACAAGTAATGATGTTTTGATAATGCTTACTAGAGGAAGCAGGTTTAAACTTGTCATTTATGTGGAGTTCAACTGCACTATACAATGTATTTCCTTGCAACAGTAACTGATTACTAGATAAATTTCAGTCATCCACTTAAGATAATGCAAACATTTTTGACATGTCTTCTGTCTGTCCATTTTTTACTCATGTCTCCATCTGATTCATGAAAGCATTGACTGGTAGATCATGATAATATAAACTCTAAATCATTGACATTTCCTATCAGATCAATTTGCCCAGTTACCATGCTCTCAAAAATCAGAGAATGGGTCATGCTGGGAGGAACAACAATGGGTCATCTGGTCCAATCTCCTTGCTCAAAAAGGGTCATCCCAGAGCACAGAATTGGCATAGAATCGAGTCTAGAAAGTTCTAGAATATCTCCAGTCAGAGGAACTCTACACCCTCTCGGGGTAATCTGCTCCAGTGTGTGGGAACCTGCACGGAAAATTCTTCAGTTGGAAATTCCTGTGGATCAGTTTCCGGCCATTACCTTTTGCTTGGCACCACTAAAATGAACCTGGGCTTCTTGACACCCTCCCTTTCAGATACTTACAGAAATTGATGAGGTCCCACATCAGAAGTCTCTTAACAAGGTTGAACAGACCCAACTCAGCCTTTCCTCATAAGAAAGATGCTCCTTCAATCCTCTTTGTTGCCCTCCACTGGACCTGCTCCAGAGCTCCATGTCTCTCCTGTACTGAGGAGCTCAGAACTGGACACAGCATTCCAGGGGAGGACTCACCAGGGCTGAGTAGAGGGGCAGGATTACCTCCCTCAACCTGCTGGAAATGCTCNGGAACCTGGGGAGACACCACCATGGACAGGCCTCCAACTGTGCCACTGATTATGACCCTCCCTGTTCGGGCAGTTCTCAATCTCACTGTCCACTCATCCAGTCCACACATCCCATCTGATCTATGCATATGATATTTATTCCCGTGGCTGTTCATTTAATGGGTTTAAGCTAGTCTGTAGCCTTTAAAATGTGTTTTGTTTCTCTTACATTCTTTGCACTTTTTTCCTTGAGTTCTTGATTATAATCATTTATACTTAAGGAACTAATTCAGCTTCTCCTGGTGGCATTATTTGGTCAGCTTAACTGGGCTCAAACAACTCCTTAATTTAAAACTCTTTTTTACTATTTTTCCTCTTTTCTGCCTCAGGTTCCTATTCCAGAGTGTTATCATCAAATAATACCAAAAAAATGGTATCATAATTACCCAGTTTGTTACAAATGAATAAAAAAGTAATTGAACATTTCAAATTTCTCTGTTTGGTATGTTATTTATTCACATTGTTGGCTACTCATTGAATTCTGACTTTTCTTTTAGTGTATTCCATACTACAACATTGCCGTCGATTGTTTTATTCTCCCTTGCCCAGAGACACTCAGCACATCCCCATGTCATTTTTTCAGGAGTGCAGAGAGCATGTACTTTTTGGACAAATAACGTAAAAATCATGTCCCACTGTTTAAAAGCACTCAAGAGATAAGCCACCAATGAAATCCCTTGACTCTGTAGTGCCACAGTTTTCACAGTATGTTACTTCCTGTTTCTCCCTATGTCTAGAATACGGAGTTTCCAAAAGCTTTCCTGTTGCTTCTCTTTGGCTTAATTTATAACCTTGTTGTATTTTTCCATTAAGCATGTCCAAAGAAGGGCAATACATCTGGTGAAGGGTTTGAAAAACAAATCACATGAGATGTGAATGAGGGAACAGGGACTGTTCAGTCTGGAGATGAGGCTACTGGGGGACATTTCAGTCTTTATAAATACCTGGAAGGAGGTAGTAGCCAGGTGGAGGTTGATCTCTCAAGTAGCAAGGCAAAGAATGAGACTCTAGATGTGACAGGGAGGTTTGGACTGATTATTAGACAAAATTGCTTCACTGAATAATTAGCCAGGTATTGGCACAGACTGCCTGTGGGAGTGGCTGGGTCACCATCCCTGGAGACATTTAAAAATACATAGATATGGTGCTAAGAGATGTGGTTTAGTGGTGCACGTGGCTGTGTTAAGTTAATGGTTAGACTCAATGATAATGGATCTTCTCCAACCTAAATAATTCCATGATTTTAAAAGCATTAAACATTTTCCCTGCCTTCATCTCTCTTCCTCACAGGCATGCATACTCACCCTGTCACTTTTGATTAATTAAAGCTTTTACTATGCTGTGCATTTTCAGCAGCTGGCTCAAGTTCAACTATCTCACTTTCTAGTTAACCAGTTTAACTAAAACACAAGCCAGTAGGACCTGAAGGGGATTTTAATTGACATTATGTCTCTTCAAAGAACATACATTATTCTCACCTTGCTACTCAGTTAGATGACAGGAGCTTGGTATCTTTAAAGACATAAGGAGGAAAAGTTGTTCGGCTTAACAGCACCATAGCTTTAAAGCTCCTTTTCACACATTTGGAAAAAAAAATTGCCTTTCTATATAGCATCTGTTTGTTAAATAATTCAGTTAGCTTAATTTCTGTCTAAATAATTTCATTTGTTTGGTTGGTTGGTTTATTTTTTCTGGTTTTTTTTTTGGTTTATGCTATGACATATAACAGGCAGTGAAATGCAGTAAGTTGGGCAGCGAATCTTAGAAGAAATTGTCTTTTGAGGGGACGTGGTAGAGAAAGAATGAAAAAAGAAGCCTACAAATGCCAAATACACTAATAATTTATTTAGTGTTACAGAAATGTGTCAGCACAGTACAAACAGTTGTAGATGAATGAATCATATATTTAAGAGCTTGTTTACATAACTCTAGGCTGAAATATTGTGTGACTTTATTTTCCTTTCCCAGATAACTTGCTCTCCTCTGACATTGTAGACAAAGCTGAAGGAGTTGAAGTAGCTTTTGTTCTGGACAAATAGGCACTTCAGTCAAACTTTGCATACCTTTAAGGAACCACAGATACACAAGCAAGACAAAATGGAATTACACTGAATTATTTTTTACAGAAAAACTTAAGGCACTATTTAATCTTTTATGTGAGAGGAGAACTCAGCAGTATAAGGTTCAACCAGTAAACAGAGGCACCGAAAGCCTCTTTCAAGTACAATATTCTTCAACAATGGCATCTCATACCCTGAGCTGCTCGTAGATGAGTCTTGTCTTATGTGTCTGATCAGTGAATATACTTCCAGTCCAAGAGTATGCTGAATCACAGGCTTCTCAAAGTTACATACTTCAGCTCACTCCATCAGGTTAGGTTTTACTGCATTTGTTGAATGCTCTTCTGAAGAATCCATGAGGACAAGCAAAATTAGAAGTGAAATTTGTTAAATGGGAAATCCACTTAACAGACAAAATCCAAAAAGCAAAGTCCATATTCAGGTAGCATTAAACAGCTATGGAATGCCAGGCTGATTTGACATGCAAATTCATTTCATTGCCCTATGTGCATTTTAGGAGGAATTGAAAGAAAAAAAAAATTGCAATCTCTAGCAAAATCTACATGTCATTGAAAAAAAGAAAGTTTCTTTATTGTGAAGATTTGAAAGAAGCCCTATTAAGTTTCTAGGTAATTTCTTACTCTTAAAGAACATCATTCTTGCAGTATCAAATCACTGTTAGCACATGATGTTCTATGATCATGTGATGATCAAAATTTTCACTGGGTCCAGGAGTCTAGCAAGTACCCCGCCTTCAAACAGTTTATCCAGAGCTTTTTTCTGTATAGCTCTGGGCTGATTTTTTTCATGAAAATTGCCCTTTAAAGACAAGAAAGCAATTCCTCCCCCTCCCTCTAAAACTTCAAACTGTTTTTATATGACCAAATAAGCACTTGTAACAACAATGACCCATTGCAGAATTTCCTTGTGTTTTCATTAATATTAATTAATTCATGCTACTGTGAGGTGCTTGATTTAGGATGAAGCATTGCCAATTAAAAAAAAAATGGTAACCAAAGTGCTAGATGTGATTTTTTTTTAATGTATATAGTAAAAAGAGTAAGGAGAGCAAATACACACAGCCACACATTTCTATTCATATCTTTCTCTGTCTCTTACAGTGTAGCACAAAAATGAGTTTTAAATAGATAGTAACTGCTATTTATTCCAGACCATGCAACAGAAAAAAAAAATAAGTTCAAAGACATGCTAATCAAAAGTGCACAGACTACCTGGAGTAACATCAGTTCAAAGTCATTTGTTCGTGGTTCTTTTCTGTGGCCAGAGATATAGCCAGCTGATTTTAGCACAGGTTTATTATACCCAAAACAGTGAATACTTGGATCCTGCAATATCTGAAAGATCAAAGATTTATATGTATCACAGTACTTAAGCAGGATGTAGCATAATGCATTTGCTGAAGTTTCTTTTGAAAACCCATAGCATCTAACTCACTTCAGTTCCTGGGATCAAATAATGGAAAAACATGCTTTGACTGGACACCTTTCTTAAAAAGTACTGAAAACATACTTGTCAAAGAATATGTCTTTCTAGTAGTTTTATGAGCACATCAAGCAGTTTCTGACAAAGATTCCTTCCTTGTGTTGCACTTTGACTTCAAAGTTTTATGTGCAAGGTATCAGTCCATTTTTACTTTTCACTCTCTAATTTTATTTCAAATATTGGCCATTAATGTTGTGCAGAATGTACACTGGATTTTGTCTTAATTTTAATATAAGTTTGATCCATGTATAGTCTAGAGCTGAAAACATCACACCATTTCCAATTTTATAGTAAGATTTTAATCACAGCTCAGTTTTCTGCCATGAGAAAGAGTAAAAAGTTCTACAGACTTTGTTAAATGCTGCTTTGAGTTCTGAAGCATTTCTGCAACACTGATCAGGTTAAAACCTTAAGATTTAAATGAAATTCTATTCTGTCTAGCTAATTCACACAGCATTTTTTAATGACATTTGTTCGTCCATGTGAGGCTTAAACTGGGAGTGTAGGTCTGGGACGCGCAATTGGAAGCTGCAAGGAAATTTTGCTAATCTGAGCCAGGTAACAGTAGCAGGAAGGAACCTAAACTTCAAAGCTGGCCCATACAAGCCTGGGGCACCTGGGAATGTACTTTGATTGCCAGTGTAGCAAAGCCAGTCCTCCCTGCTCCCTTTTTGCTATTATTTTTAGATAAATTAAATACTTTAAACTTTCCTAGGCTGGCAATCCAGTCCCACATATAATGTGAGAAATACCTTGTGTGACCTGACCTATATATCAAAGTGCCTACACATAGTTCTCATGACAGGAGCAGAGACACTGCTTGCAGAAAGATTGCTTTATGGGCTCTGAGTAAATCTTTCGTTATATAAATGACCATGAGCTCAGCTGAACTTTCCCCTGGAATTCCCTTCTATATAACTAAGTAATTTTTTAATCTTCTCAAGGCTCACAATAAACTTTCAACCAAGCAGCTAGATCTCCTCTGATCTCCAGGATAACTTTGGCTGACAAATTCATGTGTAGAATTTACAGGAGAAGCAAATTCTGCAGTGCTGCAGTTGACTCAATTCCTATTGCTACCAGTGTGGTAAGATGTGCACTTATCCTTATGGGTTTTATGCACTAGATATACAACTTTTTAATCATTTTACATCTATATAGAACATATCACTTGCAAATGTGTTTCATTAAGTAAAATGACTCCTATCTGGGAATTCAACAGATCGGTTGATTATGATAACCAGGAAACAGAGTATGTCTACAACCAAAGTAGTAACACAAGTAGTTGAGTCTGTGACACATTCATCACAAAAAAGAGAGGATACATGCAATATTTTTCAGAGAGTTTAGATTTAATTTCCTTCTAACTGTAGTGTAGGAGTGAGAGGGGTAGATGTACTTTCCCAGTCATTTCCCAGCCCAGGAACTCATGTTAAAAGACCACAAACATCAATGGTCACCTACTGGTTTGCTACAAAAAGCCTTTGGGCTGAAGTGTTAGCTACATGAGAAAAACAAACATTACTATGAGGAGGAACCCTCCCTCCCTGGAGTAAAAAAAGTTTTACAAGATGTTTAAAAACTTTTGACTTTATGTTGTCTTCTGCAAGAAGCAATATCACTTGGATTAACACTTATAATTACAAGGGAGTTTTAGAAACAGGAATGGAGATGACTGTAGAAGTTTTGGCCTCAAGGACTGCTAGGGTTGTCTAACTGGAATGTTGTTTTCCTTTGGGAGGGTAGCTGGACCATGGAATTGGGAGGCACCCAGCAGCCCAGCTCCCTTCCTTCTCAGCCGCTTGCTGTCCCACACTGCTGGGCCCAGAAAGAGAAGAAAGAGAAAAGTTCACTTTAGAGGAAAGATTTTAATATAACTGTATTCCATATCTGCTAGGGGAAAGAAGGTTGTACTCTGATTAAAGCAAGGAGCAGTGGTCAGCATCAGGGAAATAGGATTCAACCAAGTCCCTCATTCTGCAATATTGGAAAATACTGTGGGAAATTCCAGCTAGACTGGGATAGACAGGGACAAGGACTAGAACTGCAGGATGAGAGAAGGTATCTGCAAAGGGAAACTCTATTGCCATGCTGGGTGGACAATACACAGCTGGTCATAAACATGATTTTGTTATTCCGTTTTGTTTTTCTCTGACTTTAATCTCACCATCTTTCCCCATGTTATCCATCTTCCTTCATACTTGTCAATATCCACTGAAAGCCTTGACCTGCTACCTACAAACTTCCAGACCTTTCATTTCAAACAGTTCACAGACCACTAATCCCACTAAAAGGACTGCTCAGTATATTCAACCAAAACCAGTGTTAAATTCCTAACAGCAAACTTGAGCCACCCCAGTACCTACACAGAATTCCAGGGTAATCCAAGAAGAAACTAATTAGCTAGTCTAAGAACTAGTTAAAAAATTTAACCAAAGTTGCACATAAAGCCTTTTTTTTTTAAATATACCATAATTCATTATTTGATCTTCTCTTTTTCTCCTCATTTTCATTAAAAAGGGTATACAGTACAAGATGTATGCATGGCAACCTCCCAAGCCTGATAAAAATATGTTTGACAACAAACTATTTTTTGTTAGTCAGTTTTCACTGAAAACTGCAAGTGTCTCTGAAAACATAAACAAAGAAGATCATTTTTTACATTGACGTTTCAGCTTGGAAAAAAGAACAGGACAAAAACAAGATAAATTTGTTTGCCCAGGAAGGTTGCATCCCTATACAGCTTAGGATGTTGAGAGTTTCAGAGCAACACAAAGGTGAACTAGACAAGGAACCATTTATTACTGTCTAACTTCACCTGGAGCACTGCCTCCACCTCCAGGATCTTCAACACTGGAATGACATGGAGCTGTTGGCATGGGTCTGAGGAACGGACATGAAGAAATTTGGAGAGATGAAGCACCTCTCTTCTTGAGGAAAGGTTGAGAGAGATGGGGCTGTGCAGCCTGGAGAAGTCTCCAGGAAGACCATAATGCAGCCTCCCTGTGCTTAAACAGCATCTATAAGAAAGATGAGGACACCATCTGTAGTGATAGGGCAACTTTCAGCAGAAGGGGAGCCAGTTTATACTAGATACAAGGAACAAGTTTTTATCATGAGGATGCTGTCACGTGTTTCCCAGAGAAGTGGTGGACCCTCCCCATCCATGGAAAGCTTCAGGTCAGATTGGAGGAGCTCTGACCAACCTAGTTTAGTGGAAGGTGTCTTTACTCATTGCAGGTGTGTTGGAATGGATGTCCTTTAAAGTTCCATTCCCACCCAAACCCTTTTGCTATTTATGATTCTTTATTAAGCCTATAGAAAACCTAACACCCTGTAAAATGGGAGAGTGCATCCACTGCTACTGTCCCACAGACGTTGTCACCAGCTCACCCTGTCACACATTAGATGCCTCAAAGTGAAATCCTCACCCTCTCCCTCCAGTTGTTGGATGAAAAACCTGCAGCTCTGTATCAAAAGCCTGGTCTCCACTGCACTCATTTGTACACAAATTGGCTGGGATACGGAGAAAAGCAAACTTCAAAATGAGGTGTTCCTGAAGAGCTGTTTGCTACGTATCCTGCACACAGGTACTATCTAATCCGTCTGCTTCAATCTAAACAATTCCTGACCATCCTGCACCACGGAGAGCCTCAGCAGATAACAAAGGTATTTATTTTAGCCTCAATCCTCATGTACCATGGGAGCCCCACAAGGTATTTTGGACAGCCCAGGGTGCGAACATCTGCAGGGTCAAGCAGCCTGTGCCTGTCCAAGTTGCCATACCAGAGTTGGCTGCCTCAATGACCACAGAGCAAGGTTTTCCCATCTTCAGGGGAGAGGATTTGCTCCCCTCTTTTCCTGTACATCCCTTGTGTGAACTGTCAGCCAAACTGAGTAAGCAACATTGTCCATGTTTGCATGAATATTGAAAAACACATTCATCTTTGCAAAATAATAAAGTCTAGGTTGAGAAGTGCTAGCAACTCGATTTAATTTGAATCAGATTAAATATTAATTTCAATAAAATCTAAAAAAGGCCCTTTTTTGAGACATTTTTAATTTCCAGAGCAAGGCATAAGTGGATTATATAAGGGGACAGCAGGGCCCCTACTTCTGAATCCACCTCAAACATGGTATTTGGAAAATCAAGAAACAGTTATTTTTTGAGACCTTCTAGATTTGTTTACGTATTTAGCACTGCCTTCCTCTCCAGTTGTAATTTTGGCAGAAAGCCTGCAATGAATTCTTCTAGGAGAAGGTGCAAGACAGTATAATTTCAACTTTTTGTCTGATACACTTTTCTAATTATTATTGCTCAGACTGATAAAGATTATTTCAATTCATGGCTTTTCTAATCACAGACAATGTTTACAAACAGAAAAAAATGAATATTTTTAAAAGTTAAATGGGCAGTTTTGCGCTTCAAGCAGTTTATAAATTCATTTCAGCCGGGCTTCTACTGATTTTTGTCTTTATTCTTTATTTTATAATCACATATACTTCTTAATTGTGGACCTTGCTAATAATTTGCATGACAAGAGGAGAATTCAAGTAAAAGTGACCCAGTAGATAACAAGCACAAAGCTGATGATGTTAACAGAACAATAGTGGCATTGAAATATTTCAAATTTAAAAAAACCCAACAAGTAATACTAAATGGGTTTATACATATGGACTTTATGGTGAAGTGCAAGTGAATTTGGTGTTTGATTAGCAAAAATACTACAAACTCATAAATGTGTCAATGCATATAAAAGCATGTGTGTATGTTCATGCACCCTCAGGGTTATGTACATTACATATTTCAGTGCCTTGTGAAACATTCATTAATCGTGTCCCTCAAAGTGCATTCTGCACATTCCACAAAGACTGTGTCTAACAGTCAAATTACTGGGCAGCTCCTATCAGCTGCATTTTTTTAGGAATAGACAACTGTCGTGAAGCAGAAATGGATGTCTATTAAAAAGAAAATAGAGATCCTCATTTTCTTCCTTCCTTCCTTCCTGTTGCAGCTGCCTGGGAAGCAGTATATGAGCAATCCTCCCTCTTGGATATTTAAAAAATATATGCTGTGGTTTGCTGGCAGTATTCCAAGTAGTAAGAAACTATATAATTAGTATAATTAGTAAGAAACTAATTTTATGGGGTTTAACATAAGTATCAAGATATATGTGTGTATATATATATATATGTTAGACATACATTGCATACACAGGAGGTACTTGAAATTATTTTGAAAACCTTGAAATTTTTTTTTTCTTTTTAACTGGACTGAGGAAAATTTAGCTGGATCCCTTAAAAGTAGAAGGGAAAAATATATAACACATAAGATAACATTTTCATGTCCTTGCCCAAAATACTAACAAAAGTCTTTTCTGTGTATGGAAGATACCGAGGAAAGAAGACATTATAATGCAGCTATGGAATTGCTCCTATTCTGAAAATGATTCCTTAACTACTTCCTCCTCAGCACAACTCTAAAAGACGTCTATCTCCTTTATACTCTGGTGTACAAAGACCCTACAACTTATAATTCATTTACCCATGAGAAAGAGAAATGCTGTTATCCCTCTGTTAGAGGCTGGAATCTTAGAGAGTAACCTGGGCCACCTGAAACCATGTAGGAAAATTGCAGAGTAATCCAGTCATGAATCCAGGGCTCCCTGTCCAAATTTTTTATCTTGAGGAATCTTTCATGAACAGCTTTTGATATTATTTGCACACAGCTGCTCTTGCAGAAGGAAGCAAATTCACTGCAGGAGCTTTTGAGGTAACAAATTCTAGTTTTTAGTAATTTTTCGTGAATTTTTTTTCAAATTTGTAACCTTGAACTACAGCTCTCTTCCATTTCCCAAAAATGCAATTAATTTCCCGTGCAATTCTGAATGACAGCAAGTGTGAAAACATCGTAGTTCCTCCTGAGCAGAGCAGCCCTGTTGCTTAAGTGCTTGCTGCAACAGCAGCATCCATTTCCCATATAACCCTGGCTGTATTTATATGCATGTCATCTCTGGTGAGCTACAGAAACAGATGTAAAGGACAGTTTTCAAAAGCTTTGTGATGCCTAAGTCCTTGAAAGCACACAGGCACCCAGTGTTCTTTAAGAAAGGGAACTTTCTTAAAGAAAGGGAACCTAAACATCTGGAATCTCAGGCAGAAAAGAAGATAAATACCTAGTGTCTAGGATCTTCCAATATTTGCAACCAGTTTTTACTTTCGATAAGGGGATCTAAATGCCTGAATTAGGAGGGACTGGCAGGCACCAGCATGCAAATTAGAATTGCTGACGGTCCTCGTTGTGGCTTTTCTTATCCATGCTGCTTGTGCCTGAAGGTAACTTATTCTTCACTGTTGATTTTCCTGTCTAAAAATAGGTGAATTAATAGAGAAATAATTGTACAATCTCAGGTTTTGCAAACTGAGAATAGTGTTGGATGAAGGATAGGCTAAAGGTGAAATGCTTTTAATTTGATAAAGGTGTGTAAATCCCAAATGTAACATTTCTAGCATTGTGTGCTAGCACCATGAATATTCTTCAACCTATCTTCATGGGTGATAAGAAAAATTCTGCCCATTTTCTCCAGGACTCCAGTACAGGTAAAGCTCTGAAAATCAAGGACAAATGACAGTGTGTCAGAAAGAAGAATTCAAAAGGTTGATAAAGGCATTTCTGCATATGCAACTTATTTTCTTTACTTTCTTTCCTAACAACAACAACAACAACAAAAATTTCATATAACTGTCTTTTTTCTTAACTTTTTAAGAATGATGCTGAGTAAGTCTTTAAATGTTTCTGTGGAATTCACTTCTTTAGAATCCAGCAAACAGTGAAGGACCATTGGTGAAAACATAAATTCCAAAGGAGCCACTTCCTTAACCAGGAAAATGTGTGGAAAGACCTCCACTTTATTCCAGCTAGTGTAATCCCCATCAAGGATTCCTAGGGTAGATTTATATAAACTCCAGTTCTATGTGTATTATGAAAATAAATACCATGTGAGTGTTATAGAATTCCTCCTAATCTAAAGGTTTCTGTGCAGTTGCATCAGAAGAAGAAGAAATGGGAGGAGGGAAGAGGGGGAAGGGTAAGGCAGGGCTGAAATATAATGTTTCGAGATCTCACAAATATTTAATAGATAAATTCAAAAAAAGACTAAGAAAAAAATAATGGTTTTCTCTGGAAAGGTGTTCCTATATATGTTCATTAATGAAATATGGCAATTGGTGACATTTTTGTGCAAGAGGAACAGGAGCATAAGAAAAAATGCGCATGTCAGAAGGAAAAAGGAGAGCAAATTTACAGCTTCTATTCACATTTGGAGCAATTGTTCCTGAAGCAGTACTCTCAGATGGCACTGCAGGCATTTCTTGACTAGCTTGGTTACTTCTGCTGTTCCACCTCGTACAGCCATGTAGAATACTTTCCCTCCTTGGGAAGGGAGCAAGAAAGGTGAGTGTACTGTAGACCAGGAAAAAACATCACCTGATGGACTGTGATACTAAACCACATGTAAGGTTAAAAAAACCAAAAAAACACAAAAAA
>VYXD01012555.1:26038-39430 GCA_013397195.1 Hylia prasina | reverse complement strand
AAAAAAAAAAAAAAAAAAAAAAAAAACATGAAAAACAGAGTGAAACAAATAATTCTAGCATGAGCTCCCTTCTGCAGGCATAAAGTAAATGTTTTCTTTTATCCTGCAACCACAGATAATCTGTATTCAAACACTTTGAGACTACATCCAGGGCTTCAATGTCACCCTGATTACCAGCAAGACCCTTCTGTTTCAACCTGGTGTATGAATGTATTGCTCTCTGTGTCTCTCTTCCTCTCTCTCTGTTTCCTGAACTTAGATTGTTATCTCTCTGAAATGATGTCTCACATAGCTGTGGAATAAAGATTAAAGAACAAGGTTGCAGGGAGTCAAGAGAAGATGTGTTATAGAGCAGCAGTGGTTAGACAAGTAATCATTAAAACAAAGGTAAAAGAGGCCAAGAGAATGTAATTTACCAAGATGAGCCCTACTGAAGTCATGCAGAAGAGGCCAAACCATCAGCTACAGCTCAGCAAAGGCTTGTATTCAGAAGATTGTCAGCCTTCACAACAGGCTCTCATGGTGGGATGTCAGTCAGGGTCTCCTCTCTGAAATGCTTAAGTACCTCTGCTGGTCCCCAGCTTGTTTCAAAGGGACCAAGGGACTGCCCCGGTGCCACTTTCATTTCAAGCATCTTTGATATTTACTGTCACAGATTGAAAGTGCAATTTGTTGAGTCAGAATCTATTTGCAAAAATACACACCTGTGTCTTTACTTTTATTCACAGAGTAATCGGTTTTGTAGGCAAAGCTCATGTCTATACATCTCTTTGGTATGTGCACACAGATTTTAATGGCAGTATTGCCTTCTTGCTTTTCCAAACAAACCTCTTTGTATTTTTAGAGCGTGCCCTGACCTGACAATATTTGATTACCTGGCTTCAAAATCACAAATATATTTTACTCTTCTTAAAAGACACAAGTGTACACACACGCTTCTTTGTTTCTCAGCAACAGCACACTGAAAGCTTGCAGCTGTAGCATCAGTGTTGCTGTAGTCATGCAAATCACAGAATTGTTTGTTAATGAGTGAGATGTGAAAACCATTAAGGAAAAAGTGCCTGTATCTCCTGTCATGATATCCAAACTTTTTTGCTGGTGTCCAAAGTGTCTTGATATACTCCAGAAAATCACTGGCAAGATGGATTAAAAACTAGAAAAATAAATAGGGTATCCTTTAGTTGATATAAATTGTCCATGTGAACTGCTGCTCTGAACAGCTGCTCTGAACTGCTGCTCTGCTCTTACTCACCTGATACTAGGAAGAGAGTTTGCAAAACAAGAACTGGAAAAAAAAAAAAAAAAAGATGGAATATAACCACATGAAAGTGGGATCTGTATTAGAAATAATAGTCACAATGCTCAGTCTCACTTTACACTACATACTTAAATATCACTATACACTAGTATACTACATACTTAAAAATACCCATCTATCATTTCCATAATCTTTGGTATTTTAGTCTAAAACCACAGGATTTTCTTTCTACATTGTTCACCTTTTCTTTTGGCTTGAACTAGGGGAGGTACTGCCTGAATTCCCCTGTATGCAGTCTGGGTATTTTGGGGACTTGGGACACCACCACTGGACAGATCCAGAGGAGGACCTCAATTTCCACCAGAGGACCTGACCTTCCACAGCACCATCACTTTCAACTGCAACCAGCATTTCAACAGGACTGCAATCACTACTTGACAGGCCTGTGACTACCACTCTAACCAACAGGGTGCCAGGCTGTATTCTGACTTTGTGGGTTTAAGCCAGTTTTTCTGTATCATTGTATTTATTGTAATCTTTCTATTAAATTGTGATTCTTAAATCTGTCTCAAAGTATTTGTGTGGAGTTCATTCTTCCCACTGGTTTACTTTTGAACCAGGACAGTCTGCTCACTTTGTAGCGAGATTGTAGAAGAAGTATTTTGTCTTAGTGGGGAATTCCATTTACAAATTTGGCAGACAATATTGCAGCCTAGCAAATTCTGTGTCATAACAAACTGATTCTTGAGTGGAGATGGACTCTCAGGAAGTGGGAAGGGACAGTAAATGAGACCTAAGCTTTCTCCCCACTAGAAGCATACATAGTTTTATTCTGATGATTTAGGAAGTGTGAGATTGCCTCTTGCTGCTTCTGTCTAGCAGAGCTTTTTAATGGAAATGGTTCTTACTGCTTCTTTCAGTTTTCATGTTCGAAGTAGGACAGCAACTTGGCAGCTGGGGATGTTAGGTATAATTTTTTGTCTTTTATCACAGCAGATGAGCAATTATCTGCTGAATCTAAATGTAAGGCCGAGCTGACCTTAACAAGGGGCTAAAACTGTCATGCAGTCCAATATCAGGGAAGCTGGTGGCCAGTAGAGCAGAGAATAAAAAGCATAAATATAGCAATTTGATGAGGAATCTCTTGGTCCTATCTTGAAAAAAGAAACACTCAATATCAAAGCAGAAACATGCTTCATAGGCATGTAGGTCACAGAAAACTCATCCCAGGATAAGGACACTTTGTCTAAGTCTACCTAAACAAAGCTTTTTCATGTATCATGAATAAATTTAACCATTAAACAAGATTTTTAACGTGTAAAGTGTGGATCTGAGACTGTCTTTTCAGAAGGATTATGCAGGAAGCAAAGGAAGAGCAGAAGGGAACTACTTCTAAGGTGGCTGATCACTTTATGTAAAGCATTGAAACAGTTTCTACAAGTAGCTTGAAGAAAGACTCTGCTAAGACCTCCTGCTGCTGTAGTTTTAATATTTCCTAGATTGAACAATGCCTAAATAATATTTCTGTACCAAGGAAAGGACCCTGCTACCTGCAACTGGTATAGGTCTCTTCCACACCAAGTTATAATATTAATTTTCCTGGACTATTTTTAGCTTTTCTTATGAATGTAAATAACTAGAGTCTTTATAATGCTTTCCCTATGAAAGAGAGGAAAATTCTTACCTTTCTACTTGGTACATTCTTCACAATGTTTCCTCACAGCCACCTGTGACATCAGGCGGTTCAATGTAGATCATGTGGACTGTGCCATGATCTCAGCTTTCATTACAAACACAGCTTTAATCTGTGCTTGTGTTTGTACATTTTCAGAGAGCAATCCTACTGTACTCAATAGCAGCACACCCAGGGTGCATGCTGCTGTGTTTGTACCTCATCTTTACAGGTGTCTGACCCCAACCACTGTTGTGCATTTGCACAATGCCCAGGGCCAAGCCTGGTTTTGTACATCCCCAGCATGGAACACTGTGGTTGATCTTGAAGGTCACCCTAGGCACAGTGCTGACACTCATGGACTGCCACCTCCATCCTCACAGAGGGCAGTTTCTCAATACCCTTTGAAGAACTCTTGTGTCTCACCAAAGGGAGTGCCCCTATAATTAAGAAATATTGAGACAGAAGTCTATAAATTAGGAGTATTGCTCATATTCCTCAGCACTTAACAAAAGGAAAAGAATACTTCCAGGGGGTTGTACCCTAGCTCACTTNAAAAAAAAAAAAAAGGCTTGTGGATTAAAGCTTTTTTTGCTGCATTGTAGAGTGGCTATAAATCAGAAAATGCAGACTTGTATTCAATCCACAAAGGAATTTTTCCATTTCTGTTAGGCTTTAGTTTAAATGTCTACCGATTGCCGATGCCATGAGAATAATAACAATAGGAGAAAACTAATGCACAGGGAAAGAATGTGCTTTTTAAATTTATTAAAATCATTGTAATACTGATGACGACTAACTACTGCAATAATTGTAATGAAATAAGGACTGATGATTGCAATAAAGCAATAACAATCTCTTCTCTATTTTAAATGGGCTCACCTGTAAAGAAATAATGGAGAATTGCACAAACACATAAAAATGCATACACCATCAAAAATTCTAATCAGGGGCTGAGTTGGTAACACATTTTTTAAATACTTGATTATGTGACTCTTCTTTTCATGTGACAGGTGTTAATAGTTTGTAGCTGATGGTTTTACAAAAATGGAAAATTGAAATTTGGAAAAGGAAAAATTATTTAGAAAGCTGGAACAAAGCAAAACTTATTGTTGAATCTTTACTAAAAATGAGTAAATAGATAATTTAAGCACATATATTTTTCTTAAATAATTTACATAAAAATGGGAATATTTGATCCACTTTGGGCATATGACAAGTTTGACAACCATAGATTATTTATGGTCTGTGAACAATTACCAGACTTTTAAAATTAAATAATTTCCTGATTTCATTCTACTGGGTTTTGCCATATTAAAAGGCAGTCTGAGCAGTTTAAGTAAACTTTATTTCTATGACTTTTTACAACATGACAGAGAAAAGCAGCAAAGCTGCCTAGTGTATTCTGAAATGGGTGGGTAATATCAAGAGTAAAGGAGAGTAAAAAGGCATGAGAAGCTATTAAAACTGATATGTTTCTGATGGAGAGGAGAAACTGCCTCAGGATAGGGGAGGACTGTCCTTTGTCAGCCAAGGAGACTGTTTGTGTGGAGGAGAGGTGGTAGATGCTTGGGAAAAATTGAAACTCAAATTACCAAAAGGGGAACTTAAAGTTGGCCTTGTGAGAAGAGAAACAAAATGGTGAGGGCATATCCACATTATAACTAAAAAAGAGAGTCTTTTTTCAAACCTGGAAGAGAATATTAGATTCACCAAATCACTCAAATATTTCACTGTCATGAAATACTAAAATAAAGTCAAAGCCACAATCTCTGCCTGTGCTTCATCTCAGTAGAGAACTGTTTGCATTTTTTATGTATATAGGAGTCAATTACTAAAGCAACAAAATAAAGTCTGCATAAAGGTAATATATTAAAACTATGGGTTTTTGATGTGGAGGGTACTTTTACATTTTGATAGTTTACTACTAATCAACTACTATTTCTTCATAAGGTTCTGCCTCTTCACTGCATTCAGTTAAGGAAGGAGAAATTCGTGCAAATATCAAGCTGCTTTACATTACTTGTTTTGCACCAGTTACCACACGCACATTTATTTGGAATCTTCCATTTGCAGTGACACTTTATTAGTCATCATACATCCAGGCTCATCCATGTCAAGATCTCAAAAATCAAAACAAGACAAAAAAACCCCACTGCACACAGTTAAAGTAGATCTTAGGACTGTGCATGTAAAGTTTAAATTCCTAAATTTGAAAAAGGGAGGGAAAGTAGTATCCTTCCACTTTACTCAAACTAAATAGGTGGGTTTCTCTGGAGGGTAGTTCAGAAAAGAAATGAGGCAGAGAGGAAGGCAGAAATCTGATTTTCCAGATTTATACTCGAGGTTTAGATCTACACTTTGGGGTTTTCAGTTTTTAAATTCCTGATATAAGAAAGATTTAATAATTCATACATTATATTAATGGCTGAGTTATAACTTCAACAAGTTGGCATTACAAAACTGTCAAAAATGTAACAGCTCCTGCCTTCTTTAATTTCAATTGCTTCTGATGAATTGTAGGGAAATGCCTTATTGGTGTGCAGTGCTACCAATTATCTGACAGAGCCAGAGTGTATTTCCAGCTAATCAGAAATAAGAGCACAGAATTAAATCTCCCATGTGAAACTCATCATTTACATATTTATTATTCAGAAATTATAATAAGTCTAATGAGAACCTCACATGGTGCTTTTAAAAGTCAAGCCAATCTTACTGTGAATTTTCAGCAGATAAAGCTTCCTTGGTACACAGTAGTCAAAAGATAAATTCTGTTGATTACAGTTTAGTTTAATTAAACATTACAAGTTATTTGTATGGATCCATGCACGCTTAGCAGGAAGGGATTAATTACATAAGCTGGAGCTGTCTCAAGAGAAGTGAACGGACCAGGGCAGACACTTAAAGGGAAGGTTATTTTTGTATCTCTATGGGTATGAGCACAATAAGACATAGAAGGGAAGAAAAAAAAAAAACAAACAGGTAAAACCCTCTTTCAGAGGGGTGAATGCTGCTTTAAAATCCCAGCGAAGCAGCAGCCACATGATGCTCATGCAAGCTGCAGGGCAGATGGCACATTGTGTCCTCATGGGTGTGGTCTTCAGGCAGACAGTTCCCCACCTGCAGTCTGAATATGACCACCAACCCACATGTCTCATCCTCACTGTACATAAAAAGAGCTCTTCAAAGGCTGCTGAGGTTGCTGATGCTGGCACCTGAACCTTTCCAAGCATATATAACACAAGCTTCAGTTCATTATGGGCATTTAGACTTCAAATCAGTGGGTGAAATTTTCAGACACTATATAATCCACTGTCATCACTGACCTTGTTTTCCAGGCACACTTTGGTTACTATACATGACCTCAATCACAGAAACACAAAGACAAAACTTGACAATCTAGCCCTTCTCCCAGAAGATGCATTTCCTTTTATATGTGTGACTCTCCATGAGCAGGAATATCACTGTGCCCCCTGGGATACTTTCCTAATCAAATGCCATCTCTTGACTTTGGAAAAAAGTGTTCTGAAAGTGGTTGGTATGTTAGTAATAAAAAAACCACAAACAACTCAAACCACAAAAAAACCAAACCCCCAAACAAAAAACCCACAAAACCAACAACAAAATTTTAAAAAGGGAGAAAAATCCCTGCTTGCAGTCACATAGCCATTTTTGATTGCCTTGTGCTATGTTGCAGTAAGAGGTGTCCTTTATCTGCGATCCACTCACAGCCAGATGGTTTTCATTATTTCCATTTCTATGTCTGTCATAACAACACTTTCCACAAGGAAAGACTTCTCCAGTGCCAGCAGACTACAGCAAAGTGATAAAGGCACTATTAGCTGTGACTTTTAAGTACCTTTTCTTTCCAATATTCTCTATTCCTGATGTCTTCCACACTAGATAAGGAAGCAAAGTCAAATCAAGTAACTCCTTGCAACTGAGATCCTCTTCAGCCAGAAAATGCGACCACTTTCAAAATGTGTTCCATTATGAAGTCAATTTTATTTGGTGACGGGTAGCAGTTTTGTTATAAGATATTCAGTAACTTAAAAATTGGACAGATTTTACCAAAAGCAACTATCAACTCAATAATGGCAGAGAAAACAAACTTATTCATCACTTTTGCAGCTAACACTGGTTCAGATAAGCAGCTGAAGATCTACAGCAGCATATGTTAATCCATTTAAAAGCTTTCCACTTATAATGACAAAGTGCTCTGGTCTGACTGAAGAAAAGCCTGGGTTTGGGTTAAAGAATCACCTTCTTTACACATGTAATTTGGGTTCCTTGGGTGAAGCACTGCCATGCTTTTCTCCTGCTGCTGGGGTGCTCACAGACGCTGAGAACTATGGTTCTTCACCAGAGGCTCCTCTGGTGTCACCCCACAAGTCAGTGGAGTAACACCTTCAGAGAATTTTGCCTTGCAGCCTTAGTTGCAATGGATGGTTTTCATTATTTTGCTTCATTTTTCACATCCCCACAAGTGCTGTTCTCCTTGCAAATCACATCCTTGGTTTTCATAAGTGTCTGCATTTAATTAGCCTCAAATTAGAAACTTGCAGCGCTGCTGTAAAGCAAATACTTAGATAGGAGTGAAGGACCAGAATAACAAAGGATTTTTTTTCCCCTGAAGGAAATCATTCACAACTGCAGTACCAGGGAAAGACATTTTAAAGGGATTATACTGTAGACTGAAACAATCTTTATTAGTGGTGTCTGAAAAAGTTGCCACACTCAGATATCAAAAAATACCCCTCAAGGCTACACAGCTATGGAACTTTTCTCACTTTTCATATGTAAAACAAAAAAAATTTAGCCACATAGAAAGTAATCTGAGTAAAAGATTGGCTGGTAAATATATTTTTCATATTCAAGATAATATTAATTAAAATAAGCTTATTTTCTTGCTGTAAAAATATATCTTTCAAGTTTTGGATAATAGCTTCACCTTTTTTCAAAAATTAATAACTGCTTAGAGTAAGAAAATGTCTGTGTCATTAACTTTTTTTCTGCAGAAGTCTGTGTTCCGCAAATTCTATATTTGAGAGAAAAAGATACATTTTCAAAGTTGAGGAAAGAACTACACACCTAGTTGATGCTATGAAGTCCCTTGTGATTTTGAAGGGCAACACGAAATAGGCACAAAGAAGCAAGCTGGTTTTCAGAGGTAAAATTCTTGAAACATCTTTAGGCATTTGTGTGGCCATGAGGAAAGCTAGGCAAGGGATCTGACACTCCCATGGCATTAACAAGGTAAAGGTCCTTTGTCAATATGGGCTTGCCCTGGGTGGAGAATCTCATCCACACTCTTGCAGAGATTTCCTCCGTGGAGGAAGAACTTCAGCAGCCTTTGATCCTCTGAGCCCTCCTGCCCTTGCAATGTGTCAGCACAGGCTTTTGTGAAGCTGCATGGTGAACCAGATGGAGGAACGGATTTGCAGAATTAGAGGCCTTTTTTCAACTGCATTGTTTCCTTGATGCAGCACAATCACAACAAGGGCTGCACTGGAAGAGGTCAGGGGCCATTGGATCAAGACCTTTGTAAGGACAGCATGAGGACACTTGGTTTGTTCAGCCAGAGAAGATACTGGGAGTTGTCCTGGCCAAGGCACACCTCGCACCTGTCAAACCTCATGAGATTTCAATGGGTCCACTTCTCCATCTTGTCCAGGTCCCTCTGGACGACATCGCATCCTTCAGGTTTGTCAATGGCACCACTCAGGGATCTAGCTAGGGATCATCTGCAAATTTGCTGAGCGTGCACTCAATCCTTTCATCTGGGTTATTAATAAAGCTATTAAATAACACTGGTTATTTAACCACAACGCAGACCCCTGAGGGACAACACAGTCAACTGGGACTCTGAGATGTTGACCACAACACTCTGGATGTGACCTTCTACCCACTTTTCTATCCATTTAACAGTCTACTCATCAAATCCATCACTTTCCAATTTGAAGAGGAGGACATTTAGGGGAAGCTATGTCAAGGATTTTACATAAGTCCAGATTTATGACATCTATAGTCTTTCATACACTGATGAACTCATCCCAATTTAGAAGGCCACTAAGTTGGACAGACAGGATTTTGCCTTGGTGATGCCAAGCTGGCTGTCTCAAATCATCTCCCTGTCCTCCCTGTGCCTTAGCACAGCTTCTAGGAGGATCTGTTCTATGGTCTTCCCAGGTACAAGGGTGAGCTGACAGGTCAGTAGCTCCCAGGGTCCTCCTTCCTGCCCTTGTTAAATATGGGTACAATATTTTCCCTTTTCCAGTCGCATGGAGGTTCACCTGACTGCCATGATTTTTCAAATATGATGGAGTGTGACCAGGCAAGTACATCAGCCAAAGCCTTCAGGACACTGTGATACATCTCAGATACATCTCATCATGTCCCATGGACTTATGTACATTCAGATTCCTCAAGTGATCATGAGGAATGGGTTTCCACCTTCTCCTGTGTGTTGCCACCAATTTACCAGGGTAGATTATTGGCCTGCTTATTCCAGTAAACATACCTGTGGAAGGCTTTCTGTTATTCTTTACCTCCCTTGCCAGGTTAAGTTCCAGCTTTGTCTTTAAGGAAAATGCTGAGAACCAGACTGGAGGAATTGAATCAGATGGCAAAAATGTTTATGGAAAACATAGAGAGTTTGGTGTTTTATTGCTGGATGAATTTCTTGACACCAATCATGGCATAGCTGCTGAACAGCTGTGCTGCCACAAATCCCAGGAAATGCAAGTGTAAAAGGGAGGCTGCTTTTTAAAATTTTAAACACTGAAACATGTTTAAATCTGTAACTCACATTAACATATTTAAAACATATTAAATGTGTGAGCCTAATACTGTGCCAGAGTAGGAAACCCCAGCAACTGAAGCTCATCCTTTCTCAACCAAAACACCATTCCCTCAGGAACTTGTTTTTGACTAGGGCTTCATAAGCAAGCTTCATAAATTGCAACATAAATTAAAATTATTCTACTCTTATCAGTGTGGTTCATCTGAGTTGCTTCAGCTGAGGATCCAAGTCAGCAGCATCACTCTGATTAGATGAAAGAGCAGTATTCAATCACTAGCCTCAGTTTTTCTCTACAGGAAGAAATCCTCAGAGAATTTTCTTCTGTTCTCCTTTTCTTTCCCTCTCACACCATTGCCCTCAGCATCTGCTACAAGGCAGAGGAAAGACTGACTAATTTTCTGGCAAAATTTTTACCTCTGCACAGCTCTGCAACAATATTCTCCTTTCTCTCCCTCCATTGAATTATTGAATCATAGAATGTTTTGGGTTGGAAGGGGCCTTAAAGGTAATTTTATTTCAACCACCACTACATGGACAAGGACACCCCCCATTAGAACAGGTTTCTCAATGCCCCATCCAATCAGGCCTTGAAATGGGGCCAATCCACCCAAACTCCCAGAGATGGGGCATCCACAAATTCTCTGGGCAACCTGTTCCATTGTTTCACTGTGGAAGTCAGGCTGGTTGTGGTAGACAGTGGGCTGGCCTCCACAGGTCATATGGGAGGCATAAACTTTAGGCAGTGGGAAGCAGGATATTGAGAGAGAAAACATCTAGATAGCTTATGATGAGAAGATCAGGATTATGGAAGTAGTTGTGTTGATTAGGTGATTCCATATCAGGCAATGTTTCTAGTTCTTGTCTATGATTGGTTTGTAAAATTGGTTATATAAGGTTACTTTTCAACTCCAAGCTGATGATGGGATCCCTATCCTCAAATGTAACCCCATATATGGTGGAGTTTATCCCAAGTCTTTGGAGATTGTCCTGTGTGCATGGCTTCCCTGGTTTGCTCGTTATTAAAGTTTACTTTTCCGGGCTACTCCATCGTTCCCATCCCTATTTCATTTTGCCACTCCCGTGCCACTGGTCCAGTTCTGAGGTTGCTACACCAATGTGACATTTCACCACCCCCACAGTAAAAAACTTCTTCTTATATCTGGCATAAACCTACTCATTCAGATGGAATCCATTCCTTTTTGTCCTATGACTACATGCCTTTGTAAATAATCCTTCTCCAGATTTCTTGTAGCCCACTTCAGGTACTGGAAGGCTGCAGTGAGGTCTCCCTGGAGCCTTCCTTTCGTCAGGCTGAACAATCCCAATTCTCTCAGCCTGTCTCTGCAGGAGAGGTGCTCCAGGCCTCTAATAATAATCGTGGCCCTCTTTTTTGTGTACATTAAATATGATTTATATGGCACTAAATAGATGTGTTCACTTTAAGCTCATTTCTTTCCTGTTCACTTCAGGTAATAGCTTCTCTTTAAGCCAGTCCTCTTCTCTACTTGTTTTGGCTGGCTCATAGTGAACCTTGCAGATAATTTTTTTAAATTGTATTCCCTATTGCATGAGAGCCAAAATATAGAAGTGGCTACATCCTGTAATTCTGTAGTCCTGGATTCTATGCAAATAGCATTGAAATTGTTATTTTTCATTCTCTGTCTTCCTTTTCTTCTTTGACTGATACAGAAAATATCAAAAAGCATCAGGTGCAGCAGCTTTCAGCCAAACCTAATTAAAAGGAATTTATTTTACATATAAATTAACAACCTGAGTTTCTATTCCTTGTGACTCCCTGCTTCATCTTAAGAAGAATTCCCTGTTGTAACAGCAAATATTAATTTTAGTGATTTAAACTTTGTTTTGGCCAGAAATGGACAAGGTGCTTGTATATTTTTTCCATTCATCTGGCTCTTTCCATCATTCCTATTAGAGTGTTTCATTGCTGCTTGAATGCCTTCTTCAGAGGAGAAGGGTTTTCACCTGGAATCAGCCTGATTTTCATATCTGATTCCCAGCCTCAGGCACTTCTCTCCCATTACCATCTCTGTACTCCTTGTCCTACCAGAGATTAAGGATGTACTTAAGGGGCTTTACACAAGGACCACAAAGCTTTGTTTTATCTCCCTGTTTTTTTCCCACTGTCCCTTTTACTGCTTTTCCTAGTAAGAGCTACATACTATAGACCAGTGAAAATACTTCCCCTTAATGTGAGGAATTTTAATGATGGGAGTTTTGTGAACAAGGTTGCCACTCCCAATAATAATTAAAAATAATTAAAATTATAATTAACAACCTAATTACAATGATGAATCAGAGTGACCCTGGGAGCAGGTGGTTTGTGAGCAGTCCAAGTCAATTGGACTTGGTCACAGTTGGTGTTTTATGTCCAACACAGCTGCAGCAAAGCCAACAGTAAGGAGCTCTATACCTTTGAAGTAGCTACAAGATTGGATTCCTCAGAAATGTAAAAAAAATCCGCTGTAAAAAATCCAACTTTTCCTTAAATTCACAGAACTAGAACTATTTGGAAGATTAAAGGCAATTTCAGTACTTAAAGAGAATAATTGAAATATCAAGGGAACTCCCCAAAGAAATTGTTGAAAAAGTGAGGATCCTAACACTGGGCCCCAGATGACTCTGCATCCATGTCTGGTTTTTCATTCAGGCATAATGCATACCAAAGTAACAGCTATTGAACATATTGCTACTTTCACCTTCACTTCTTTTTCTATGAAGGTCTGAAAATATATTTGCTGCTTGAGACAAATGAGAGAGGGGCTGCTGAAATTCTGTGTCCTTTACATAACACTAACACTAATCCTTAATAGAAAAGAGGGGGACTGGGGTTTTTTTGTTTTATTTTTTTATATTTGTGTCACACTGAGAAGGAAAAAATGCCAGATGTGAAAGATCTTAAGAAAAGGTAGTTATTTCCAGTTTAAGGTAAACATCATGTATCTCTTATGTCTTACTCAAAAGGCTGGCCATGGTAAAAAATATAACATCATTTCTACCTGTGCAAAATGATGAGCATAAATGGACACATTAATCTTTTTTCTTGGAGTTATTTTTACACATTCCTCCACTGAAAATGTTTTTGAAATATACCAGGTAGAATACAGGAAGAGATATATTTATCTCTAAAAATATGCAGAAGTAACAACAAATTTTCATGAAAAAATATATGAATAGGTCGTGTTCTTCAATTGCTTGTTTCCTTCCTTCCTCTTCTAGCTGAAAATTTCTTCTGTTGTTAGTAGTGGGGTTGATATGAGCTTCCAATGAAGAATCACTTCATCATGGCTTAACATTGAAACAATCATGTTTTCAAATATTGCTTTTTCGGCCTATAGAAGGTGACCAATTTCTGCCAGAGAGCCTTGGGACAACTTGCAAGCAACAAGAAATTACACCCTGGGACCCAGTAACACTGGATGTCACTCATGTTCATGCCCATCACATTAACTAAAGTAATGGTTATAATAAAGCCAAGTGGCACAGTTCATTTCAGCTACTGACATGTAAAAAGTAGTTTCTTAAAGATAAACTCTCTAAAGACTAGATTTACTTACATTCACACTCTGTCCACATCTGTTGTTTGCTACAGATTTTCATTTCTGCAGCTAGCATGTTGTGAGAAAAGTGCAAAATAAAAAA
>VYXD01012555.1:0-24099 GCA_013397195.1 Hylia prasina | reverse complement strand
AAAAAAAAAGAGGAACTTATCAGCAAGCAATGCTACCTTTTTGAAAAATAACTGTGATGCCCACCTCTCAATCTCTCTAGAGTCCCTTGTATACCAAAACAAAGAGCTGGACTTCATCAGCAAAGAGTGGTTCCAGATACATGAGTTGAAAACACTTTTTTCCTTCTTTGGTATCTGAAACTTTCATATATCTGCTCCTGGTATAAAATCAATGGCCACAGTAACACACCTACTCTGTCTTCATAAATCCAGGGACCAGGGTCTGTGATGTGAAGATGGCGTAGCAACCTTATCACATTAAGGGGAAGGTGATGTCTATGTAGCAACTGGATAGATAGATAGATTCTCCATCCTACTTTTCCATAAGACTTCACAGACAGACAGTAATAAGCTTCCAAGACTCTCTCCTGAGAGACCATGAGCACCGTCTTCCACAAGGCAATATTTTAATGGTGTTCAATGCATCCTCTTTTCCAGTACAGTATAAGTAAAAAAGCTTATACTCAGAACATGAAGATTTAGAGCATACAGTGACTTGTGTTTTCATCTTCCTCCAGTAATAATCAGCAGCCAAGGGAAAAGAAGCTAGAACCTGAATACAAAGAGAAAATAAATAACAATTACACTAGCAATAATAATAGTAGTAATAAAGGCAAAAATAGAATTAAAGTTCAGTTGACACCTATGACCCAGAAGGAGAGCTTAGGTAAGGCAGTTAAGTGGACATATTTTGCTTTGTTGGGATTCATTTTCATTAGTTTTAAGCAAAAAAAAAACAAACAAACCAAAAAACAAACAACATATAGGGACTGTCATTAAAGCAAAATCTAAAATTTTTCAAGATACTAAAATAGGTAGAATATTCTGTATTCACTTCAATCCATTTTAGCCATTAGCAGTTATTGTTGAGTGCATAGCTACATGCTTCACATTCAAAAAATATTTATGGCAAAAAGCCCATATGTTTGTGAGGACAGTATTAGTACCCTGTCTTTCCTCTGGAAACATTATTTCTTGATAGCAACAAATGAATATACTACACATACATGTAGAAATGTATTAAATCCACACTAAAAGAAGATGTTGCCTTATTACTTTGTTATCTTAAGGACTGGACTTCAAATTAACTTTTCTGTTCAACTTTTGGACTCTGAAGTTTGAAGACATATAAACCTTTCTCACTAGAAGGTAACAATTCTTCTTTTTAAAAATTAAATCTCTTGGAGCAAGGATCTGGAGTGAGATGAGCAATGATTTGGACACAGACTCCCTTAAGAAAAAGTCTAAGGAGGCTCAGCTAAAGCTGCATGCTCTTTACTGTCTCCAACACAGATTCTTACAGACAGTTGGATGACATCAGTAGACACAATTTGGATGTTAAAAAACATGGAAAAGTGAAAAGGAAATTTGCAGAGAACAGTCTCTTTTGTCTGTTATTCTCTGAAAATGGAATTGTATTGAAGAATAGGGCTACTGGTGAACATAACCTGTAACCTGTACAGGCTTTCACTGAGATTTGGGGAAGTTTTAATTCTTTATGGTTCCTCTTCATCCTTAGAGGTATTTCTCCAGCTTCAGAATAAACTTTAGTTTTAGAAAAGATTTTTGTCTTTCAATCAAATGCAAATGCATTTATTGATTGTGGGATAATTGCTCAGAAAAAATCTATTTGGAATACATATATGAATGCCATTAGTGCATCTTCTTACTAATGGATTCTTGAGCATTTTTTTAAAAAAAGTGTGTGACCAGCATAAAGAGAAATTGGAAGAGCTTTTCTGTCCTGTAAATATGCAACATAGGACAGTGTGGTGATTTTATTTTGCCTGAGGTATTATTATTATTATTATTATTATTATTATTATTATTATTATTATTATTATTATTATTTTAGTTTCAAATCCTAAGGATCTTGATAATTTAATTTGTACCACAGGAAAGAATTACTGTTCTGTGCCTTTACAGTGATGGAAACAATTTAAGTAATAACACTAACAGATATGCATTCCTTTCTATCAGCAAGTCACAATCGAAAAAATTTGAAAATTTTGAAACCTTTTGCAAACTTTGAAGCCACAGTCACTGTGTTGGATCAACACACCTAGAATACACGCAACCAACAGCAACACATTCTGTCCAACACTTTCATCTTGAAAACAAACCCAATGGCTCTGCACATGTGGGATTTCAAACACTCGTATGAGATGTTTCACATTTCTTTCCGTCTTTCCATTTTGTCAAGAGTTGGTTAATAAACGCGACCACACTTCACAGCTATAAAAATTGGGTACCAGGAAACAGTTCATTGGTTCCTCACAAAGAGATCCTTCTAAAATAACCCAAGAGCTATTTACATCTGAATTAGTTTTGGTGCTCCATGCCTTAAATTCTTGCTGGTTAGACTTGCAATTTACTCTAACTGTGCAATTCACAGTGAATATGAGACTGTCAAACTGCAGGGCACTGTTCTGACAAATACCATGTTCTGTGTACTCTGCTGCCATTTTTCTAATGTAAACCAGGTCACATTCTTTTTGCACCTGGCAGGGTCCTCAGTAAAATTATGTTTCACAGTCCTGCCATCTCAAAGCTGTTGTATTTTAGCCCCTGCTAGTCTCAAAAACTTACACAGGAACCTGACACAAAAACAAGATTTGGGAAAATTCAGTAACTGTTTGCAGGACAGAAATAATTAAGCAGATTGTTCGTTTCAAAGAGTTTCTATTTTTGCCTTGCTTCTAGTTATGAAAAGTGAGGTATTAATAGTCCATAATTTAGAGTCCTGAAGATAAAAAATGGGAAAAAAACCCCAAAACAACAGAACAAAAAAGGAAAGAGACAGATAAGCATGCTTTTTTGACTGAATAGTTGTGTAAAGCATTTACAGGAAGCTCTTGTGCAGTTAAAAATAGCTACAAAGGAGGTGGATTATGTCAGAAGTCAGCTGGTAGGGACATCAAGCTCAGTGGAGATTGGGGTCGGGGGTACAGGTTAGATTTAGTGGGTTTTCTTCTGTTCCTAAATCAGCCAAATCCGTGAGATCAATTAGCAGAGGGTGAGCTGTGCAGAAGATAGAGAGGCAATAGGAGAGAAGAAGACAGGAGGGAGGAAGGGGAAACAAATCAGAAGCAGACAATTGAGAGTGCAAATGAAAGCTTTTTTTGCATTGCTGGGTCTGGTTGTATGGCTCTATGGGAGCAAATAATATTAAAGATAAAGCCCAGATATTGTGCTATAGATTTTTAATTAAACAAAATCACATATCCCCAATTTTGATAATTACACAGCTGAAGGGAAAAAAACACATTTTTCAGTACAGTGATCTGCCATGGCACGTCAGTTTGGCTAGAAGTGTACCTGACTGGTTATATATGAACAGAGACATTATTTGCTGCAGCTTGAGAAGAACTCAAAGATGCACAATTTTATATTCATAGACAGCAAATCTATGAGACTTGCCTCACTAAACAAAGGCCAATGATGGAAACTCAGTGTAGCTTACAAGGACTACAGATGGCTCTGGGACTCTGGTGCAAGAGGTGTACAAAGTAAAGGGAGGCTCTACTAACATTGGAATTATAGTCTTGGAATTATAGGGAGTCTAGGATGAAGATGAACAAAAGGCAGATACAAGATCGTTATGTTTCTCCTTCAGTCTCAGTAGCCAGTTGGTTTTCATGAGGTAATTAAGGGCCAAGTTTCATCAGGGAAAAAATGACCAAAAAAAAGGATCTAAACAATTAAAAATATCAATTTCTCAAATTAAATAGAATAATAACATCAACAGTTAGACACAGTGACTAGAACTGAAAGCCCTTATGGGAGAATGGTACAGAATTGTAATTAAAAGCTTTCAAAATAACTGCGAAGTGATTAAAAGAAGTGAGAACATAATTTAGTTTTGAAGATTTAGGAATTTCTGAAATTCATTAAAATTTTGAAGTTATGGATTTTAGCTTTAAAAAAAGCTAAATGCAACACAACAAAACAACAACAACAACAAAAATGCCCAACCTCTAGGAAGTGTCAAAATGTGATTTTTAAAAGATTCTAAGCTTTGTGAAGTGTGGGAAAATTGGGTCTTTATTAACAGCTGGAATCTGGAACCCCTAGAAGTGCTAGTTCCCAAACTCTGTGCCTGCAAATTACAGGCCTTGTCTCCCAGCTCATTTTTATAACTGGCAGTTAGAGTCCTAATTGAAGCTCGAAACACAGAAAACCTCCAATTCCCACTTAGAAAAGAAACTGAAGAGTCTGGGAGTTATTTAATCTCCATCAGGCAGGTAAGATACAGAGAAGTTAAAGAGAGTTGCTGGCAAAATTCAAAATCCTGCCTCACCTATCATACCTTTACAGAAATAAAAATGTCTCTGCAAATATTTGAAATTTGACAAAAAAAAGATCCTCTGATGGAAAAATTGTTCCCTTTGAGAATTTCTCAGCTGTCTGTTTGGCAGAGTTGAAACATATCACATTCCAGGGATGAGACACAATAAATGAATGAAAAAGATTTTCTGATGTACTTTAAACAGCTTCTGAGAAAGTCTCTTGTAAGTCTGTTCTGCTCCTTTAGCTCCACCTGAGATCTTAACAGCTTTATCACAACTGCCTTGCTTCATCAGTTTGGTAACAACCAAGAAATTGTTTTGACAATGAATACTTTCTGTCAAAACCAGAACTTGTAACTTGCTGCGACAGTGATATGTCATTAAAAGACAAAGACCTCTTTCCAAATAAACACTCACAGTTCATACAACTGCAAGACTGAATCACCTGGTTTGGGAATACTGAAATACTACCTTTTGCTTTATAAAAATATCCCTAAGATTGTAACTTAGACAGGGTTTATGGTTCAACAATTAGCACATCTGTCTGCACTACCAAGTGAAAAAATTTGCCCTCCAAAGCATGAAATGTTTTGGGTGTAGATATTTTCCATTCACTTGAGGTTTAAAGGTCTTTTTTATTTCTAAAAAATTTGCCCTCCAAAGCATGAAATGTTTTGGGTGTAGATATTTTCCATTCACTTGAGGTTTAAAGGTCTTTTTTATTTCTAAAAAATTTGCCCTCCAAAGCATGAAATGTTTTGGGTGTAGATATTTTCCATTCACTTGAGGTTTAAAGGTCTTTTTTATTTCTAATTATGTAAAAAACTCAGAACCAAGATGAGTCATAAAATCCAGAATAATTTACTTCCTAGAATTATTTTTCAGTCCCTTTGAAGTACAGCATTAGAAAAAGCTCAAAAAGGGCTTCACTCTATTCATGACAAAATAAGACAAGATGTCCATATAGCTCCTTTCAGTGAAATTCTGCCTGTCATAAAATTGATGCATTTAGCAAAAAGAGCCAGCAGGTGTATACTGGGAACTATCAGAGTTCACTTTGGATATGTGGGCACATGCTCATGATAAGAAATACCAGTGTAGGTCACCAGCTGGGTAAATCACAGTCATTTATTTGATTTCAAGTTTCTCCTCTATTTGTTAGGGTTAAAATCAGAAAACCAATTATAGTTCCAATTTGAGAAAGATTCCTTTTTTCTGCATTTATCAATGGTGTATTTATGTAAGGGAGAAAATAATTAGTGTTGCTATTTAAAAAATACTGGCACAAAATCATTTAAAGCATTATACTTACATAAAGTAGTACCATTTTTTAAAAATTATCAAGTTCTGATGTTAAATTTTTCAGTAAATTTTTAGTATTACTCTCAAACAGGGATTTTGTATGTAAACTCTTGATTGATGAGTCCCATCTAGACTACTTCCTGGGTACCCCAGGGAGAGAGTGACCATGTGGATTTGCCAGGGGACAAGTGCTCTGACTGGGACCCTTAGGGACCTCAATGAATAAGGAATCCACTTTTCAGGAGTAGTGGTTAGTCATCACACCTAAGATATGTGAAACAAAACAAGTTTCTTTCAGCTGTTTGAATTAAGTACTTCAATTTTCTTCTTCACAGTTTTTTATTCAGTCGTTTGACATCTACTGAAATCTCACTTCCCCTGCTTTTGTGGAATCTAATATGAGGAATTTAATAAAATGTTAGCATGAGCATGTCCAGTGTAAGTCTCGCAGAGTACCAAAGCTGAAGGGGTTAATATTTTGGCATGAAGGGAAAGGCTGGAGCACTTGTGTTCAGAACGATGCCATAGAAATACCCATTCGGAAAAGTGGTAACCTGGTACAGTTAAGGACAGGGAATGGGAGAAAGAAATACTCAAGGACATTGTTTAGAGGCTGCTGCTGGGGCCAGTTTATCAGTGCCTGCGGCAAGCACAAGGCAGATTTTCAGCACTCCTGAGGAACACTCAAAAAGCAAATCCACAGAAAGAAGATTTGGGAAAGCAAGCAGTGCAGCAGCTGGTAAACCCACCAAAAATCAGGGAACAGCAGAGACCCTGTAAATTATCACAGAAATACCCAGTGTGTTTTTTTCAGAGTGGAAGAAAGAGGTAAGCCTGGACTAGAAAACACAGGTGCAGTCACCAATTTTGGCAGCAAGCCAGAGAATTAAAATACATTCTGTACTTGTAGAAAGAAAATAAAAACTGAATCTCTCAGGTTTTGCTATCAGACAAAGAATTTCTGCCCTTTCTATGATCTGTGCTGTTGCAAAGCAACATGGACAAAAAACAGGCAGTATAACACCTTAGTCAGTTGGGAATGCCCAAGTGGCCATGCCTCAAGGAAAGTATGGAGGGTAAGATCAAATTGTTCAGGCATTTTCTGAGTTCAGGAACTAATTCGAAAGCCCTGAGTATCCTCACAGCCTGGAAGACCTCAGCAGCCAGGGAGGCAAGGAGCTGTAGTGTCAGGAGAAACCAAAGAAGATTTCAAGGGTTTCAGAGAGAACAAGCAACCTGGAGGGTGGTGAACAGGGACAGAGACAAGGCAGGGATGTTTTACCCCATCTTCAACATGGATAATGAACCAAAGGAGTGTCAATGCCCTGACCATGACTGAGAATAATCAACTCTCAGTCAACCCCTGAAACTGTGCAGGATCTGCTGGTTCAGCAGATCCCTACAAACATTTTGGGCCAATAGTAACATGGGTCTTATAGCAACATGAGAAAAGGTTTCATTGCATTAACCTGTACTGGGGAAAAAATATGCTTAGTTGAGAAAGAAGATTTATGAATGGCACATACATCATATGTTGGCTGACTACATTTGCCTACAGTTTCTTTTGCTCTAGAAACAGACCAAGGCCTGGATTGTAAGAAAACCCACCTCTCAATCATCACCATGCACCAAAATCCTAGCATGAATTTATAATCTTTTAAGGAAAAGTGTCTCTCACAAGGAGGAAAAATCAATTTTACTGAGAATATTTGGGATGAGTATGCTCTCTTTGAAGACGTAGAAAATGTGATTTTTCTCACAAGACAACTGACATGAATTATGCACCCTCAGAGCATTGCTGGTGGCACACTTACATGGAGCCTGTGTTTGGGATGATATTCTAGTCCAGTCTAGCAATCTAGCAGAGCACTTCAGTGTGAGTGCTGAAAACTGCTGCGTTAATCCAGTAATCCTCCAGCCACTCTAGAGCAGACCTGCATGCAGCCAGAGTAGTCATATATGTCCTTTGCACTCCAGGAGCCTTTTGCACTCCTGGCTCCAGTATCTGAAGCATAGGCCTGTCTAAACCCAGAAAGTGGTGAAACTGCTTCCTATTGCAGTGATAACAGGCTGCTGTAGTCCTCGTTTTGACCTGGTCATGTCTGACTGAACATACTCAAGCCAATCCATTTCCTAATTGTGCCTTGGTCTTATAGCTATAAAATGTGTCAGCTGTTCCAATCTTCTTGAACTATGAACTTTCTCATGCAAGTAAATTTTTCTTAGCATAATCCCAGGAAGTGATACTAGCTGATTTTTTTACACTTGTCACTGATAAGAGAGTAAACCAGCAGAACAACATGCATGAACTACTACTTCTCCCACAACATTCACTTCTACCCCTCAAACACCTCTGTCTCTACTCATCAGTCCATTAAGAAATTCTTTATCACTTCATTTTCTTTCTGCATTCACCCCATGAGTGATGGATGTTATTTTCATACAGTAATTAAGAGTTGTACTTCATACCTCTCAGAGATAAGATTTTAAGCACAAATGGGAGTTTTGATGCCTTGCCTCACATAGATGAATCTTCTACTCAAGTGAATAAAAGCTTTTTCTATTCTTATAAGTGACTGTTTTTCAGCTTCTATGGAACAGTGCATAAAGGGTTTGGCTTAAATTTATCATCTTGGTCTTCTGTCTGCTCTATGGCCAACAGAGTTTGCTGATTCAATATTTGGAATGTTCCTGAATATACTCCATAAGTGGATACCAAAATGTCTGGTCATCAACTGTTAAGTCAATTACATTTGGAAAAGGATGATTCCGGAAGAATCGTCTTCTCCATTGCACAGGCACTCTGTCCCTCTGCACTTGCTTGTAGCCAAGATGGAGCAAGTGTTTTGGGAGGACTTTGGGGAGAGTCTGGTGGTACTGTTTTTGAGGGTGTCCTTCTGGAACCAAAGCAAGTGCTTCTCAGAACCCAGGATCAAATCTTCAATCAAACAGGAGTCGGACTAGGACACCGTGTGCACTGTAATGGGTGATGCACACTGAAAACTAACAGTGCAGAGCTTTGCTTGCAAGAATGCACTCTCTCATTCACATTGTCTCCTCCCAGTATCAATATCTTCCTTGGCATGACTTAACTCAGAAAAGGAGCTGAGAGAAAGCAAATGTTCTAAAGAAGTTGTTGGACTCTGTACCCCGTTCATTTGTCATTCTAGCAACCAAACATAATTAGGAGCCTTAATTAAAAACAACTGACCCATCAAAATCATAAGAATATATTCTTGGAAACATTCCTTCTGAAGGGATGACAAAATGTAATTACATGTTGCCAGACTCATTGCTTTCAATGCTTTATTGTAACTGAGTAAACTGTGTGTGCAGAACTGTTACAAAATTAACCTTATAAACCACAACAGTTCCAGATTTTTCTAGCAAGCAAAGCAGCCCTCTTACAGGGAATTTTTATTTTTTTTATTATTATTACTTTTATTTTTTTTTTTTAAGAGAAGTAACATATAGCCTACATTTTTGTCAGGTAGTTGTAAATCTCTCAGTGACCTCTTGAAATGAGAAAAAAAGATTAAAAGCAAGCAAGCAAAGAAAGCAGTAGTAATAGAAAAGTTTAAATGCAATTGCTCACATTCCAGGGGAAAAGGTTTAATTTGACATTTAACAGTCCCCTCCACCCACACTTTTGGAAACTAAAATCCAAAAAGAACAGCATTATGTTTTTTTGCGAGTGAAATTTAACACTGATCAAGAAAAGAAAGGTATGCTTTAACTGAGTAAGAGAAATGAAACACAAAGAGGGTAAACAGAAAATAAAGTGACTTAAATGTATAAATTACTTACTGTGATAACACAAGAGCCATTAGTCAACACATGGAAAAGATTGTGCAGGAAAGTAAATTATCAATGAAAGGAATATTAGACAGAATATATTCCATCCAGAAAAAAAAAAAGATTAACAACTCCTCTTCTAGAAAGGCTCATGTGGTACTCCCTCACTTAAATCATAGGAAACACATAGATTTCTCAATTAAATCATTAAAAAAAGCAACATGAAATGCTTTCCTACTCTGCATCACTCACTTGTATTCCAGTTTTCTGCTTAGTACACTGTACTGGTGGAAATAATGACCCTGTGACATGACAGCAGATATCTGGGCTGCACTGGTTGACTTCAGAATGGTGCATAAATGAGTGCCACTCAGCACAGCACTATTCATTTGCTCTGATATGCTACTTCTAAGATGTCATGGTTAGAGAGAGCATGCCGGGAAATTACTTCTGGGAAGCTTAGGTCACTATCAGTGACTGTTTCTGAGACAGTATCTTAGCTTCCAGGGTTGCTTTTAGTCAGACCCTCTTGCAGAGAAAACTTACTGCTATTTTGTACAAATAACCAAAAGCGTGGGAGTGATCCGGCACAAAGTTTTCATAAAAAAATAATAACGGGTTATTCTTTACAGCTTTAAACTTCACTCACATTCACACCTAAGCTCTAGCAGATAATTGCATTTTGTGGACTGTAGAGAATAAAAAGAGAGCAGCAGAGAGGAAATGGCACAGAAGCCCTTTCCTAATACACTGTGCAAATCATACAGTAAAACCCACAGCAAAACATTACTTCTCCATACTGCAGCATCCCCAGCTGCTGCAGACTCTGCTCTATCATTAGAACTGCAGCTCAGAAGTTATGCTGGGGATTCTGATATCCCCTGTCCTGAACTGCATTCATGCTTTGTGGTAAGGGCAGCGCAGGATGATTTCCTGGAGGGTTTACACATAAGAACTAGCATCTGGCAGAAAAGCATGTGTGCTACTTAACACTGGCTTAACTTGTGCGGAACTACTCACATACTGCTGTTCTTTCTTATACACAAAGAATTCTTATCCTAATTCTTACCTGGCTTGACTCTTCTGCCCTTTTTTGTTTGTTTGTTTGTTTGTTGGTTGGTTATTGGTTGGTTGGTTGATTTTGGTTTGGTTTTGGTTTTTTTTTTGGGGGGGGTTGCTTGTTTTGGTTTTGCTTGGTTTTTTTTTAATTACCTGCCATTAAAATAATACCCCAACCTATCATATTTTTAAAACTGAAACTTTTCATGATATCCTTGTTTTCTTTGATATTTGTTCAACCTCCATCACTATGGGTTCTGAAGGACAACTCTTGACAATATTTTCAGAACCCTGAGCTGTGGAAATGCTATCATCTGCATTTTGCAGGCAAAGGGTCAATATCACACAAATGGATGGGTTTCTTTTCTGAGAATGGGTTCTGTACTTTATACACTGAATACTATGTGAAACTTGCATTTATGTACATTTGCCTCTCTTCTAAAATATGGTGCATTTTTTGATATATTTATACTTGCTTTCTTTCTCACTCCTACTATTTATGTGAAAAGATTCAGCTCATGAATTGTGTAACTCATGGACCATAACTAAATTTCAAATAGCCTTCCACCAGAGTGGGAGAAATGCTTGCTGGATTTTGTTTGCATGCATAACTTGGTATTGGTTTTGCTCTCTGACTAAAAAAGCAAAATCTCTAGAATCAAAATTTTCCTTCTATGAATATTCCATAACATCAGATGTTTAAATAAGACCACTTGAAAGACATTCATAAACAAGGCATAGAACTGTATGAGTGTAAAAATGGTAGAAACAATAACAAGGTGACATGAACCAAATTGTTCTGCACAGGTGGATCTTTACCTTTTGAAAATTTCTGTACATGTACTTATGGTTGTGTGTAGTCTGCAAGACTGGTGCCCTAACACTTTCCAAAAGATGCTATTGATAAATTTTTCTAGGTACCTGCCTAGCTTCTCTCAGCCCTTCTGGTCAAAGAATAATATTGATGAATCCTCACACTTTGGTTTTTAGTAAAAAAATAAGCTTTGGTATGTTTTACCTAGCAGCCACAACCAACTGTAGGGGTAGGAAGCCTTTGTGAAGATGGGTCTCAAAGAACCTGTTCCACACCCATCCCATAATCTCCTCTCTACTCACCACCCTGGAAAGCATGGGAAAAGCTGCTGACCAGCTCCCACTGTTGAGCACACAGGTTAGCTTAATTTTGTATTGACAAGGTTCCTGTCAGTCCCTCATGCCATGGAGACCAGGACCACATGTGTTTTATACCTGACATTGGAGTCAATGCTTATTGAGGCTACACTGTTCATAGGTAAAAACTACATGCTTTCAGTAGACCACTAACTTAGCTGGTCAAGATCATCATTCAGATTCTGAAGCTTGTTTAATTTTGTAACAAGGCTGAAAGGTTATTCATGAACTGTCTTCTCTTTTTGGCTCTGGAAACTGAAGCACTATTTTGACAGTACAGTCACGGTGTCAGAGAAATGACTCCTCTCTTCTCAGATAAGAGTCTGGTAGTAGGTGAAAAGTAGATAAGCAGAGCTGCCTTAGCAACAGAAACAATCTTTCTGAATGAATGAGAAAGAATCCAGCCTAAGTGTCAGCAAGAAACCAAAGCAGAAAATGTAGTGAGAAAGTAAATTTCTTTGGGTTTAGATGTCTGATACATACCTGCTGTTGTTTCAGTGTGCGCTTTACATTTGTTGTGAATGAGCATTTTAGGCTGCTCAAAGAATGTATTCCAAAGAACATTTCAAGGAATATTCTGAGACCACAGTGTGGCCTTAGTGGGGGGTGGGGAGTGGGAGAGGGAAGCACTACCACAACATTGCCATAACCATACCTAGTGAGGTTCTCCAAAACCTCATTAGTTCATGTATATGTGTTTGAAAATTTCTTGTCTTACTGATACCCAGAAAATATCAGAAATGTATTTGAGCTTAAGGAAAAACCTGCACATGCTGTTTTCTCAAAGTCTTGGCTAGGCTGCACCTGGCCTTTCATAATATCAACTTTAAAACAAAACCAATGGCAAGTTTTGAAAGAAGAGTGGAAAGGGTCTTGAAGAGAATGGAAGGAAAAAGAGATACAGGTGTAGGGAAAAGACAGACAAATATATAATATTACTGCTAACAGAAATCTATTAGTGAAGTGAGTTGCTATGAAATTTGAAAATCTCAGAAGAGTAGAAGAAAATTCACAGTGATACCAGTACCAGTTTTAAATGAATAGAAAGGGTAAATTAGCTGGTGAAAAGCCTAGAAAAGCTGTTTCATGAAGACTATCCCATAAATAAATAAATAATCTATATACTGTGAAAAATTGTGGATTTTTGTGGCTTCTTTGTCACTTCTGATTATGTGTAGCTTTTTTTTTTTCTCCTTTTTTTTTTTTTTAAGAGTCAGCAATAAAGGCTACAATCTGTTTCCTCATAGTTACACTTGCAAATGCACAAAAATGCTGTTTTGAAAAATGTGTCTTGTTCTCAAACATATCAGGGAACAAAAATTCAGCATCTGTTGTATACATACTGTGAATAAATGCATAAAAAACGATGCAAATATGAATCTAACTAAACAGCTACAGAGGTTTGAAGAAATGTCTTCCCCTATGCCTGACCAGTACTAGTACACTAGTTTAGTCATTGTGTTTCTAAATAATCAAGTCATACTTGAGGATTAATTGCTTAGCCTGTCTCTGCATTAAGAAAAATGATGAGCAATTAATTTAAATTATGTGGTTTAGACTGTCTGGAAGGGTCTTTACTGAGATGAATTCTTTAGCAGCGACCCAATGACTAGCCTGCATGGTCAGTCGCTCACTAACATCTCAAGCAAAGGTACAGGAGGAATCACACTGCTCAAGAATGTCTGAGTAATCACCAGGAGATACAGGTGGACTCCTGTCAAGGATGGGCACAGAAAAGGGGGGACTCCCTACCCTGACAGCTGTTTTTTCCATCTGGTGATGCTCAGTCTGAGTTGTAACACCAATCTGCTGTCTGTCCAAGCAAGCAGCAGGTGACAGTGATGGCACAGCGTGAGGGGCTTGCCCTGCCACCACTGCCTCAGCAAAGGCCACGGAGCTGGGCTGAGAGAGGCTCACACAACACTCAGACCTCCTCCAGCAGCGTGCAGATATCCAGTGGTGATGAGGTCCTGCATTGCCTCACTGCATAAAGGGTAAATTTCACACAGACTTTGCAACCAAATGGATTTCATTTCCACAGTCATGAATGTGGTGCCTTCCACCAGCTCTGCAATCACTTTCAACTTAAATAAATTGAAGCAGGCAGCAGGTCAGGGGAAATTAAACTAGCAAAGGAAAAAAAATTACTTAAACAGACTGGAACAGTTATTACTGCCCGCTAGGAAATGTTTTTCTAGTTTTTTATCACCACATACAATCCCTAGTCCCATGTGATTAGGAAATTCATCTTGAAACACTGCTATTGCTTGACTGCAGTTGAAAAATTAAGTGGTATCTTTAAATTTTTGTTCCTCAATTTAGTGAAAAGAGATGTTTTGCAGCACTTGGATTCTAGCATATATAATCAGGCTGCACATTTCCTATCGCGTTCAACACCTTGCAATCTCCTGTGTGCCGATTACACATAGTGCAGTGATATGTCTGGAGGTAATTATTTCTGTCACCTACATAAGGGCAATTGATATGAGAGTCAGCTCATGCTTACCTTTTTGTATACTTTTAAGTGCCTGGCTGGTTTATTTTATACACAAGAATACATTTTGTTCTAGAAATTTGCTCCTGAAAACAAATGCTAAAGGAGACCTAGATAAAGAAAGAAATGGGACACATATCCAGTTTTTATTCAAAAGTCTCTGAAAATTATTGGGATTGCTGCAATAGATGGACAAAGAAAGGATGAAGCAAATGGATTATTTTAATGACATAAGGGAGCAGCCCAGGAAAATAGCCCCAGAAATATCAGTGAATGAAAATTGAAAGCCAAATCTGTGCCCCTTTCTGCAGCTTTAAAGGAGGAAAAAGCAACACTTCTGGTCATGTCATGAGTCCCATCAGCCAAGTCCTGCAAAGAAAGCTGTAAGATACCCTCTCCCTAGAAAGAGCGAGATTGCAGAGTAATCCCTTATGCCATGGAGGTGACACAGATCCTCATCTGTGAGAGGAGAGGTTCTTCGGGGCAAGGCCTGTGATCAGATTCTAGTTACTAATTTTCTCAGCCCCTTACAGCTGTCCACATTCCCTCCCAGTGTTATCACTGTGTGATCACTAACAGCTCCACAGCTAAGACAGAAACATAAAATGATACATGAGACACAAACACATCTTTCAAAATCTATTTCAGGCATGACTTAGGATGGTCATTTATATTGACTGCAAAATTCTGCAATATGAATATTACGTATGGCATTAATCTTTCAACCATGACCCTGGAAAATATAACCTTTGGAAAAAAACCCTTGGTTGCTTTCCATAATCAGTAGTTTCCCACAACAGGAGAAAAAGGTGAGATCAGCAGTTTCACTTCACTAGCAATATCTTTTCAGCTATTAGTTATCAAAAAAAATTAGTAAGTCTACTTTCAGACTACTCCTAGAGATAAATAAAAGGCTATTAAAAGATACACTGCAAATGATCCTTCATCATAACATAGTAAGACTTTGTCCAAAAATTAAAAAGGTAAATAGCCTTTGGATTCTACCTGTATGAAAAGCTAAAAACTCCATTTGCAGAGATGACATGATATGGTCAGAACAGGATGCTTCATATAAAACTAGGCCCAAGTAGAGCATCTGTGGGCTCTACATTGTCTTGGATTAAGTGAGTTGAGTTGTCTGTGTTCAGTGGACAGATATCCACATTCAAAAATAAAAATAAGAATAATAAAAATGCTACTTGTAGTTGGTTTTAATAGGTGACAAAGAGTATTCTGAGTTCACCAGGGACACCAAGGACTGATAAGAAGTAATATTGAACACCATTTACAATGGTGCTCCCAGAAAACCAAGGAGGCAAGGAAGTTTGTTGTGTTGTCCTCGCAGACTGCTCTGCAGGCAGAGGATGCAGAAGTTTGACTTGCACCTTCCCCTGATCAGTATCCTCAGCTAACTGTAGGGGTGAGAGACAGCCAGACCACTCAGCCGGAAAGGAAGCAGGGAACAAAACTGCAGTGGATCATTTTGTTTGTGGGAATATGAATGATTTCAGCTACACACAAGAAGACCAAGTGTCCATTATCAACATAATTTTATTTTCATTGCAATATTTTAATTTTAAATACTGAGTTTTGTTCCATTGTTTTCCATGTTTTACAGTCTGAAGCTTGTTTATTCCACTGTTTCTGTTATTTTAAAATCTTGAAAACATTTTCTGCAAATATTTGGAACAGTTATTTCCCAAGACTTTTTATTCAGAAACCATGTTTTCACCTTATGGCAATGCTTTACATACTGCAATGATGGATTGCCTTGTGTTAGTTCTCTTTCTGCAGAGGGAAACAGCAGGAACAAGCTACTTGCAAATATGAGAATGATTCAGCAACATCTTTGATTATTACTGGTAGCAGCAGTACCTGGAGTGTCTGTGACAACGAGCCCAGAGAGAGAGGCAAGGAAGCTAATCCCAACAGAGCAGTACTAAATGAATGGGGAAATCTATACATTTTTAAGTCACACATACATATCTTCAGTTTCCAATTATAATATTTTATTTGTCCACGTAAAGCCCAGATGGTGTACTGCTAAACTTCTGAAACCTTAATCAAAATTCTTGGGCAACCTCTCCTAGTTCCTATTGCTGTGCCTGCCATGAAGCTGCATAAAATTAATTGCTGTTTGCTGGTGAAAATCTGTATTATCTGCACAGGGATTACAGAAGCCCCAGCCCTGACCACATTTAACACAGCATAATTTCAGGATATTCAAGAGCTGGCAGTGCTGAGACAGTATGAATGGCTACGTTGTGAAAATTATTTGAGATAGGAAGAGGAATCTGCTCTTGCAGTTCAGTAGCTGAATTAAATCTGCAAAAGTGACATAGAAATAGTCGAAGACAACATTGAATTTTCTACGTATTTGTTTAGGAAAGTATTCCTTTTGTTTTACAGAGAAAATATTTTAAAGTTTTCTCCTTGGTGTTCTTCAGTCTCCATGTGTAAATTTAAAATGTTTTTGATGTGCTATTTTGGGGTAACAACTCATAATCTCATTAAGGTAGGATTGAGATGTTGCAGTTTGAGACAACATTTTCTAGTTGTTTGAACTTTTTGACAATTAAAGTTCCAAAGCCTTTTCCTAAACAAATGGGCCTACTTGTGAGTTATGGAAGGAGGAAGATGCAATTAGGCTGTTTTAATGTACAGGGAGTGCTGTCTTTAAGGATCTGAGAGAACTGCTATACACTCCCTGTAGGAAAACCGAGTGCAGGTGTCAGAAATCTCTTGAAGGTTGATTCATACCTGTCAGATGTTCAGTCCTGAAGGAAGGATTGCTCTCTCTCAGGTAAAATGCATCAAAAAATCACTGAGTGCCTCCGGGCTTACCTTAAGGAGGAAGGTGGGGCTTTCATTTGGCAGGAAGGTACCTGGAGATTTTTTTATTACCACTAGCTTTGCCTTTTTCTGTGTGGGTGTTTTTTGTTGTTTTGAAGGGGTTTTGAGTATGGATTTTAGGGTGGATTAGGCCATTTTAAGCCAAAGCGATGGTGGCACTTGTTATCATAGCTTTCACAAGGTACAACCAGTCTCCAATCCCATACCTCCACAGTTTCTGTGGAAGCGCTTACAATAGCTCTACAGCTGTGGTGATACTGTGATTTTTTTTCCTCAGAGAGCAGGATGGGAATGGTTCATGAGGAAGGATTTTTGTGGAATTATGATAAAACACATAATTCCTGGGCTGTATATATCTTTTCTACCATCTGTATATTGTTGCCTGCTGTATACACAGTTTTCTTTTGCTGAAAAAGGAAATGGACATAAAGAACAATAAAAATCCCTGTGCCTAGTATCAGCTAGCCAATGGATAAAATCCCATGGGCTATTAATTTTATCTAAAATTTGTATAATGGTTTTAAGTTTTATAGTACAGAAGTAGACTGCAAAATGAAATGAAAACAGACATGAGACTATTAGTACTGCAAACTGCAATTTTTCATGTTAACAGGCTATTTTGTCAGAATTATGCAAAAGAAATGGAAAGATATAAAAAAAAAAACCCAATCTGATCAGTCACTCTCTGTCTTTTGGGGTTTTATTTGGCTCTGCACTTACATCTAGTGATATAAAGAACCTGGCTTCATTTATAGCCCTCCAAAATTCCATATGCTTCTTTTTTCATCTGGAGTCTCCTTGCATTTCACAGATCTGTCATTGTCCCTGATCTGCAAAGACTTCACAAATTTCCAAGTAATGGTATCAGACTTGAGGAATGCTCCATGAAGGAAGAATTATGAGAATACAAGGATTACTTTGCTCTCAAGAGATGCCACTGTACTAAAACTAATCATATGAATTAAAGGCTTTTGACAAATGAATAACTCATACACACTAAATTAATTAATGCATTTTCAAGACAGGCTCAGTACATTTTCCTGTGTTAGCCATCAGCACATGAGCAGAGCTATACAGCTCTGCCATCTTTGCTCCCTGTAGTCATGAATCAGATTTGGAAAGAGGACACAATTTGCATAGCACTTGTGCCTCAGTGAAAGGATTACTTTTTTTATTTAGTAGTCAAAATAATGCTGTATACATATTACTCTTTTCATCCCTCCCCTCCTCCCCTTTGCAAGACACTAGGAGCAAAACAACTGTTTCTTCATAAACACTCCAACTACTGTGGTGATAGAGATGACATTTACATAAATGCATTGCAGTGCAGTTGTTGAACATACACAAGGATGATTCTCTAATCCCATTTTAATTAGATGGATGGTGCAAGCATACAAAAATTACAAGCCTCGATCCCTGTGGTGATGCCGTACTGGCAAGGAATCAATCACCACGGCCTCGGTTGTCATGGAAACTGATAGCTCCTGTACCACCATCTAAGTGCTAAATGATTGGTGGTCTACTCCTAACACAGGGAGAGCAATGAGTTTTTATATCCCGTCCAGCAGCTGTGCCAGAGAGTTAATTAAAAGCAGAGAACATGAAATAAATCTAAATCTGTGAAGAAATGAAATGTACAGTACAAATTGAATTCCCATGTTGGACAGAAATTAATATGCAGCACAAACCACAGAGCTCCCTGAATAAGCAGCAGCTGTGAGTCCTGGGAACCGGTACCTCCGTGGCAGCTAAAATCCAAAGGCAGAGAGAGCACCTCCTTATCTCGTTACCTAAACAAGCTCTTCCTTCAGTGTTTCTGAGCACTGAAGCATGCAAATGCATGCTCAAATGTTAAAGGTTTGTACCAAAGCAGGAAGGACAAAGCTTAACCAAGATCTAATTAGTAACTGCAGTTTATCAGTTGTGGACACCATGTAAGTAAATGTTTGCACTGCTGTACTCAAATTCACCAGACAAGCTCTATGAATGTCAATGTGGTTCTACTGACAAGCAGTGAGTTTTGAACTCAGATTTCAAGTATCACAATTGCAGTAGCCACCACTGAAATGATTTTATCACAAAAATATTAGCTCTACATAAAATATTTTTGATGGGATGGGATGCAGCTGAGGCACAAAGTTCCCACTGCCTTAGCCCTTTGGTGTCTCAGCCCTACTGTTTAGGAGGCAGATTCCCAGGAGTGGGGCAGCACAACTCCATTCTGGAAAGATGTTTAACCACTCACACATGACAAACATGGCAAGTGGACAAAGGCACCAAAGCTAAAGTCATTCTGCTGTGCACAAGTGAAATTGAGGAGGAAATGAGGAAGTCTCCTTCTAGTCCCAGATGCAAGTGCTTCTTGGACAGATGTCTTTGAAGCAACAAAAATTACTTTAACACTGTCTACATCTGAGGCTTTTTAGGTGATTTGCATATTTATCAGACCTTTTACATTCAGTGAATTCCTGCTAGTTTATTGGGTCTGTGTGGTTGGTTGGGGTGATGGGTGCTGGTCTTATTTTCCCTCATTTCCATCTCTTTTTTCTGCTGTCAGCTCTTCCAGTTAATGTCGGCTGCACCAAGGAGTTTTTTTGAGGATTTTTCTCACACCTCAGGAATGACATGAGAAAAAACAAAGCTGTTGGATTGATTCCTTGAGATGAAGTTGTGGTAGCCTAATAGCACATTTTCATATTCATGTTAATTTTTACAAACAAAATACTGCCTGTCTCTAAAATCTCCTTCTTTTGGCTTTAAGTTATGAAGTGAAAATATTGTTGCTTTCCAAACACCCTTTTAGTTGGTGTTTTATATGGAGAGAAGACACAAACGACAACCATGTGTTGGGTATCCACTATGACAACTTCCTAGCAACCTTTCATGGTGGATATGAATGTCAGAGAAACTCTTAATTTTACCTTTTCAACAGTTCTGCCTGTAATACCTTTTGCAGCAAAAGAAGAACAGATCATCTGTAAAACCACAAGTGTAGCAAATTATGAAGTTTTACAATTTCTTATGTGTGATTTTAGTAACATATTGCACAAATTACATCATAAATAGATGCTGATACAGTCTTGTCATGGTTCATCTTAAGCCTTCTTGTCACTGTGTGGTCACATGGCTTAGGAATGAATAGAAGTAATAACTTAAACAACAACCTTAATTAGAAATTTATAAAACCTTTCAAACATATTTTAGGTTATTTTTTTTATCAGTTTATGTAAGTTCCATAAGAATAAAAATCCCTCCTTTGAAAAGATACTTTTCACTAAGGCTATTTTTTCAATCTTCAAATCAAAAGCAAATATACAAGAGAGCAAGTAGAAATTTAAGAGAGTACCAGCAGTCATCTATATGACAGGTGGCTGGGAATGAGCAGATCAAGAGCGGCTGTGTCAAGATCCTGGGGGTGCTGGTGGAAGAGAGGCTGGACATGACCCAGCCGTGAGCACTGACAGCCCAGAAAGCCAAATGTGTCCTGGGCTGCATCCAAAGCAGCGTGGGCAGCAGGAGAGGGAGAGGATTCTGCCCCTCTGCTCTGCCCTGGTGAGACCCCACCTGGAACCCTGCATCCAGCTCTGGGGTCCCAGCACAGGCAGGACATGGGATTCTTGGAGAAAGTCCAGAGGAGAGCCACCAGGATGATTAGAGGAATGGAACAGGTCTCCTATAAGGGAAGGCCAGGAGAGTTGTTCTTATTTATCTTGGAGAAAGTTCCCAGGAGACCTTATTATGGCCTTTCAATTCTTAAAGGAGGCTTATGAGAAAGATAGGACAAGAATTTTAACAGGTCCTGTTGCTATAGGGTGAGGAAGAATGATTTCAAACTAAAAGAGGGTCTATTTTTATTAGATATTGTAAAAATGCTTCTTCCTTATGATATGGTAGAACCCTGGGATAGACTGCCCAAAAATGTAATGGATATCCCATCCCTGGAAATTTTCACAGTCAGATTGGATGGGAGTCTGAGCAACAGGACGCATTTGAAGATGTCCCTGCTTTTTGCAGGGCTGTTGGACTAGATGGCCTGTAAAAGCCTCTTCCAGCCCAAACTATTCTATGAGTCTATGATTGTATAATCGAATAGTCACACGTGTTGCTTTAGTTGAATTTATTTTTGTGCAGTTGAGGGGACATCATATAGCACATACCCTGACGTATTTCTGTTAATATTTGGACAGGAGCAGTGGTCCATTGAGTCAACTTTTTGACATATTACCCTGGAACTTGAGTTTGGGTAACATAAAGATAGATTTAGAGAACCACTGGCAACCATCAAAGGAAATTGTTACTTTTTACTTTGGCACATTAATATAGGCATTATTATGCCTTATTATATTATTCTAGTCTTCTAATAACATCTGAAGATAGCATTAAAAAAAAGTTGAAGTATGCAGCAAAATAGTCATAAGTGATAGTGGCGTGATACTATGTATACTGTATGAAAGGAACACATCTGTTTTGGAGAAGAGTATGTAAATTTTTTGATTGCGTATGCATCTGTGAGAGAAGAAGATATTTTGAACTTGCTTTCAAATTACATATCCATGTATCAGTTTAGTTCACTGAAATTCCAGTGTGGAAAACAAAATTAAACTGGACTAGGGTCTCAAGATGAAAATCAACAGTGACAAAAATTATTGTATTCTAAGTAGCTGTTAATCAAAAGAACCAAAAAACTAAAGACAGTCTACCTTCTGTAAATTGGTTACCACTTAATTGAGTGCATCCAACATTTCCATGAGACTTAACAAAAGTTTTAGATAGAAGGCATTACTGTTGATCACTAGAATTGATTTTCATTGCAATGTTTACACTGTTGCATGAGTTCATGGGCTTTGGTGTCTCCAAGGGTGCTCAGAGTCAGTTTTGCTGACTGCTGCTTCTGTTCCTGTTGAAGACCAGGGGCATTGCTGGGCCTCTTCAGGGGGACAGTGTGTGTCTGTGTGTGTCGTGTGTGTTGTGTGGGTATGTGGTGGTTTTGCATGCACCTCTTTTGTTCCCTGGAATGAGCTATTTCTGAAGATGTAGTTTTTTTCCCACACAAAAGCTGCCCCAAATATCAAAACCTCCACCTCTGTTGATTGAAATAGCTATCTATTGAAAAAATGTCAGATAGTTTTCTTGTCTTTGTTTAATATCATACTACCTATGTGTTGCTTATTCAGATGTGTGCTATCCCTTACGGTCTTGGACTTAGGTTAAAGCCCAGTTCTGACTGGTTCGGAGAACTGTTTTATCGATATTTTCTCAGAACTGCTCCTCTATTGAGAGTGAAATTTTCAAAAGACATTGAAAAAATGTATTTACATGCTCTCCATCAGTGGAAAGTTGGCAACTAATTCACTTTCATGCATTTGAAATACCACTTTGTTCTTAAAAGTTCAATCAGCTGTGGTCAAAAAAAAAAAGTCACATTTTTGCAACATTATTGGTGAAATAGTCCTATCTTGTTCTTTTGGATAGAATAAGTATTTTGCCCTTTGTATTCCTTAAGGCAATAAATCTATCAGAAAAACAAACCAAAGCAAAACAGAGCCACAGAAGAGTAGGTTTCTGGTTTATGTTCCTTCCTTCCTCATCACTGGCATCATAATTTTACCTTCCAGATCCATTGCAATACAAATTACATAGTAGGAGTAAAGTTGGGTTCATTTCCCTTAACTTTGTTGGCCATCAGTTGTGAATCTGGTAATGCAGAGCTCCCAGTCTGCAGTTCCTGACCTGCATCCAAACAGCTGTAACTGAGTTTTCCATGCACTCTTCATTCATTAACCTTTAAGTAGTTAACATTGTGTTAACATAGTAGTTAACATCATATACAGTGAAGTTGACTCTGTTGATTTTCTTGTGTGGTATCATTTTACCTCTACAATGAATAAAAATACTTAACATCTCTTTGCTAACACACAGGGCAAAACCCAAAAATGTACAGAACCAGATTACACCTACCACAGCACAGAATTCTGTGTTACAAAAGTAAAATTTTAACAGCATAAATAAAACAGCAGGATAACTACTTCATCTGTCAAACCCTGGTACGTCACAAGAGTTTCATCACCTGAGCTGTACATAATTTATGTTGATAAAACATTTTAATATAATGACATGAGTGGGTGGGTTCAGAATCACAGAATCATAAAATAGTTTGTGTTGGAAGAGACCTTTAACTGTCATTTAGTTCAACCCTGGCTGCAGAGAGCAAGGACACCTTCTGCTACTTCAGGTTGCTCTGAGCCCTGTCCAATGAATGTTTCCAGGGACAGGGCATCTCCTCTGGCAATCCATCCCAATGTCTCACCACCCTCACTGTAAAAATTTATTCCTTATATCTAGTTTAATCTACTCTCTTTTAGTTTAAAAACATTACCCATTGTCCAATTGCAATAGACCCTGTTTGACATGTGTCTCCATCTTTCTTGTAAGCCTCCTTTAAATGTTGAAAGGCCACAGTAAGGTCTTCCAAGAGCCTTCTCTTCTCCAGACTGAATAATCCCAGCACTCTCACAGGAGAAGTATTCCAACCTCTAATCATTTCTGTGGCTCTCCATTGGACACACCCCATCTCTTTTCCATGCAGCAAGAGGAAATGTTTTCTGGAAGAATATGTAACAAATCTGTGAATATATAGAAAACTGCCCAGCCATTACAGGCTGTGGATGCTGCCAAAACATCACCATTCAAACCTAGTTGTGCTAGTTTCGTATGAATAAATCTCTTAAAATGGGTGTGTAGCTTTTCAGCATCAAGCCTCTAAGATTCATGCCAGAGGAAGCAGGGACCATACAAGGGGAGTGCATTGTGCTTGTTCTCCTCTTACAGTCTGAACTAGACAGGCACCACTGACTCCTGCAGGCTGTCAGACAGGGTCCAGGCCTTGGCAGAACATTGGTCTAAATCAAGAAATGATCTTATATTCTTATCTAAGTGTAGAGAAATCCGATTGATTTATCATCTTTTCCTAGAGCTCATGGGAAAAAACAATGTTTTAAAAGGTTTGAAAGCTTTTCTAAGAAAATATGTCAAATATTGCAGATTTTCTGTGAGGTAAATATACTTCTTTTGTAGTCTTCCCTTCCTTCCTTCCTTCCT
>VYXD01012554.1:0-14836 GCA_013397195.1 Hylia prasina | reverse complement strand
TTTTTGCTTTTCTTTGAATAGACAAACTTTTTCTTTATTGAGCAAAACTTTCTTGAGGTAAATGGAATGTCTCACCATGAGAATGACTTCAGAACTGTTTTGCTACCCTTGACATTTTTGTTTGCTGGAGGGTGATTAGTCAGTAATGTTGTGTGTCTGCTTATAGGGGACAGATAGTTGTAGCCTTAGAGATCTTCCTGACACTGAGGTTCTTGAATGTTTCCTGTACAATTAAAAATATCTAATTTTTATATTGACTCTATAGTCAATGTAAAATCGTAATAACAGAATTCCCAAGTTCATCTTAGATTCCCAGAAGTTTGGAAAAGACCTTCAAAATTGTCAAGTCCAACTTTTGACCAAACACCACCACATCATTAAGTGCCATGGCACGTAGTGCCATGTTCAGTCATTTCATGAAAGACTTGCAAGCATGGTGACTCCACCATCTCTCAGGGCAGCCTTTTCCAATCTTTGACAATTGTTCATGAAGAAATTCTTCCTGATGTCCAACCTGATGGTGCAGATGGAGGCTATTTCCTCTTGTCTTGACACTTTTTCCATGGGAGAAGAGGCCAATCTTCACCCAGCTGCACCCTCTTTTCAGGCAGTTGTGATAAGGTCACCCCTAAGCCTCCTTTCCTCCAGGCTAAACAACCCCAGGTCCCCCAGCTAGTCCCCATCTGACTTATTCTCTAGAGCCTTCACCACCTGTCTTGTCCTTCTCTGGACATGCTTCAGCTCCTCAGTGTCTTTCATGAACTGCAGAGCCCAGAACTGAACACAGAATTTGATGTATGGCCTCACTAATGCTGAGTACAGGGTGACAATCACTGCCCTGCTCCTGTTGGTCACGCTATTGTCATACCCTGGGCCTTCCTGGCCACCTGGGCACAGCGGGCTCATGTTCAGCTGCTGTTGATCAGAGCTCCCAGGTCCTTTTCTGTCAGGAACCTGTACAGCTGCTCTCAGCCTGAAGAGCTGCCTGGGGCAGGACCCAGCACTTGGCCTTGTTGAACTTCAAAGAATTGGCCTCTGCCCATCTATCCAGCTTGTCCAGATTCGTCTGCAGAGCCTTCCTACTCTCCATAAAATCAACACTTGATGTCATCTGTGAACTTATGGAGGATGCACACAATCCTTTCATCCAGGTCACCAATGAAAGTATTAACCAGTTTTTAACCCAATGAAGAGGACACCTGTCCCAGCCATGGGCTGCCAGCTTCCCCAGGATGATTCTGTGTGAGAGTGTATCAAAGGCTTTGCTGAGGTGCAGGTTGACAACATCCAAAGTCTTTCCCTTATCCACTGGGTGTGTCGCTGAGTTATGAAAGGAGATCAGGTTTGTCAAGTGGGACCAGCACTTCCTAAATCCATGCTAGCTGCGCCGGGCCCCCTGATCTTGCATTCTAGCTATCAATTCCTCTAAAAACCTTCTACCTTTTAAAATCATATGTAAATTTATTTGTCTTCCATATATTGTTGATGTAGTAAGTGCATTGAAATTATGTGTTTATGTCAGTTAATATTAAGATGGTAAACTAACATTGAATTTAATTACATTAGACAGAAACTGCCTGTGCCCTTTCAGCATGACCAGAACTTTTGTTCTATGCCTGTTATGAGCCAGGGCTGTAATGGCTGAACTTCAGCACAGTATACTGACATTCCTGCTGGTATCCTCAGCCAGGTAAGAAATAGGATAAATCCTATGGAGAAATCTGTAATTGTTAGTGATAACTGAATAAACAAGGTTAACTCTCTTTTGTGCATTTGCTTACTTGAAGATAGAATTTTTGTTCTTGTTTTAGGCAGGTGATACAGTGTAGTGGATTTTTTTTTACTTTCAGCAGCCTTTTAGCAGCCTTGTAATCTCTGAAGCAATGAGTTTCCATGGATACTGGTTTATTCCTCCAAGTTCCTAATCAAAAGGTTCATATGATCCGTATGCATTTGCAAGTGTTTGCATTTCATACGTGACTATTTGTAAAGTCCCCTTTTAGACACAGATTGCACTCAACAGAAGTGCAGAAATATGTTTTCCATCCTAGAAGCAAAATAAAGTAATTTCCTCAAGTGACAGAGGAAAACTGGATTATTATTGTAAATGAGACCAGTGAAATCTCTGGTACAAATGAAATCAAAATCTGTATCTAGTCTGCAGCTAACGTAGTACGCTTGGAAAGTGTTCCTCCAGTACATTCTGATTACTGTGGATTGAAAAGTGCTTGATTCTCCTCAGTTCCTATCTGGTTTTCTCCAAGTACAGAATTACTGTACTTTGGATTTTAACATCAGAGGGCCAGTGTTGTAACATATTTGTAACAGTAAATTTTCATTAAAAAAAGAGAGGCAACACCCCCCCTCCCCCAGTAGAACTACAACAGCTTATACCTCTAAGCATCAGTTCTTGCTGTTCGTATTTTTCTTTTGGATAGGGAAAAACATACAGGATGAAAATGCTTTGTTAAGAATGGAAACAACCCCCCCATTTTTTTGTAATAATAATTAATTAGTATCTGTAGTCTTCCTAGGATCAGAAATAGTTGTTATCATTAGAAAGTTTCAACTCACTAATATGAAAGCTGTTATAGCAAGTTCTTTCTGACAAGAATGGGCAAAATTTTTGACAAGGTCACTGCTCCTGAGGGAAGTCAGCTGTTCATTCTCAAACATCTCCATGTGTGTGCCAGCACAGGTTTTTGTCTGTCTCTGTGAAAAAACAGATAGATAAATTGATCTGAGTTAGAAACAAGTTTGGGAAAAAAATAGATTTTGCATGGTGTTTTTCAGGCCTATCACATTATGATCTGATTTGTTACTGTGCAAGTACCTGTGTTGCCCAGCAGTGTATCATGTCAAAAGGGAGAGAGAGGAGTTTGTGAGACTTAGGTAGAAAAAAAGTCTGATATACTGCAAAATTCTAATGAGGTGACTATTGAAATCTATACGGGATCCTTCATAAATAAGAGGCATCACACTGCACTTGAAAAAACAGCTGTTGTTTGCAAGCTAAAAAACACCCATGCTGTTATATTTGCAGATTCTAAATTTAAGAACAGAAACTGAAAGCATGCAATCTCTATCTGCACAGATAACATTGCATGATGAGAAGATGCTATCTACTATTATACAGACATCAATTATTTGAATTAATATATTCTCACATTTTAGAGGTTTGTTGTTTGTCAGTTTTTCCCTCTTATACAAAACCTGTCACTGTAGCTTCATTATTTATACACTTTTTTTTTTTTTTTTTTTTTTCCCCTCAGTGTTCTTTCTCTATAATTACTTTTTGGCAAGCTTGCCAGTTCAGGTAGAAATATATCAAACACACATATGGGCAGTCCTTTGTGACTTGCAAATGTAAGTATTGTAATATTGATACCTTTTTTGAATGTAAGTTCTCTTAAGGAATGATCTTTACAAACACACAAATTTATTTCTTTGGTAAACATGTCTATTTCTTTCATGTTGTCTGTTCATCAGTCAGACCAGAATAATAGTCCTTTCAGCTTCAGTGGATTATTTCCAAGCTTTGATCGGAAAGTGAACACTCTTTGCTGAAATGTAGGGCCTGCCAAGGCTTCACGTAGTAAGACTGTTCTGTTCAGAATGTGCTGGTTGTCCATGCAAGTGTAAGAGCATATTGATCTGCACTCACACAAGGGGTCAAACTTCAGCATGGGAACACAATGCAATGGGAAAGCTTCACTTTATTATTTTTTTAGGGTGAACAGGGAAAGATACTATATCTATCTATCTATCCATCTATCTATCACTTGTGTATTTGAATCCAGTGTAAATTTCTTTGACTGCAAACTGAATAACAGTATTTGGTGGTTGTCTCCATTAAAGGAGAGCTGTGAATCTACATAATTTTGCCCTTCTTTCAAAAAACCAGAAAGGTAAATGTATCCTGAACATGTAACCTGAATGCTTATCTTGTTTACACTTGGGAAATAGAAACTGTTGAAATTTTTGGATAAAATGGACAGCAGAAACTAACTATGAAAAAATAAAGCTTCCTTTAATAATATACAGTAAGGTAGTACTGGGCTTAATCACTAGCCCTGTTTTTTTATTTCCATGCTAATGTTAAACTTCAGAGACTGTCTGAAAAATATTTGAAATTTGACAGAATGACATATTGAAATTCCTTCAAACAACCATTTTCTATCTGGTGTCCAAACTGTCTCATTTTTGTGTGTGTGTATGTGTGACATGCCTAAGAAAAAATGAGAATAGAAGTTTATTTCAGATGCTACACTTAAAATAACTATTTTCAGAACTCCCATAAGAAATTGCAGAACTTGCAAAGATACCTAATGAGTGGAAAGGCATGGGTATACTAAATATATTTCTATACTCTAAGAAATCTTGAATGTTCACAGTTTTTCTATCCAAACAGAAAGATTTTCTCAAGATTTTTCTCAAATTTCATATTTGAATTCAAGTGTTAATCTATAGCTTTATAACAGAAGAAAAAAGAGTTGATACCAAAATGCTTAAACATTGGGATAATGGATTGAATGGAAATGGATGCTGAGTATTTTGTTTTCATTTTTCTTAGACTTGAACTTCTATTGCATAATTGCCATTTTTTATTCCACGGATGCTTCTGATAGCTGAAAATACATTTTCTTCATTTTAATCAGTAATGGCTTTCCATCAGTGAATATTCTACAATGTTTTTGAAAGATCATATCAGATTATTTTATCTTCATTTCTTTTCTATCATGTTTAGCTCTTGTGTCACCTTTAGACTCAGTCAATGGCACTGACTTTGCATAATTTCCCTTTTTGCCCATCATACAAACCTTCCAGGCAAAGGTAATTTCTAGAGGGGAACATATTTTGCTCTTATCAGGTTTAAATTGCTGAAGTTTCAAGCAGAGTTCTGAAGAAGACTGATTATTCACTCTAGCTCTTAATTTTTCTCTGGAATTTTAGCGTCAAGAGAAAAACACTAAATTGTGTGTGACATAAAAGACGTAACTGACAAAGGGGATTGTGATTAGGAAAGCAGCCTGAACCCAGCTGTAGGAAAGTACAAAAGCAGGTAAGATTTAATGTATATGGGTATTTTTTTCGTTGAACTCCAAATCTCAGTCTTATTGTAGTTGCTTGTGGGAATTCCTGAGACTTGAAAAAAATGCCTATCCTTAGCCAAATATGAGAAGTTCCTCGGCTGAGGTGATGGAAATCTGCTGCTTGTCTTGTAGGATCTGAACATGTTATTGTACTAGAATATTTCATTTGCCTGTGTTTCCATTAAGAAGGCAAGGCAAGGAGCTTCTTTAGCACTGAATAAAGAGAAGAAGGAAAAAAATTAGGTGGACACCAGAACCTTTTTCAATTCTGTAATTCTTCAGGTAATCAGAGGCTTTTGTGCCCTCTTTCTCTGCAGTGAAGTTTTTAGAGAAAATCGTTTGTCATTGATAAAGGATGAAACATGTTTTCATTACCAAAACAAATATTTTAGTTAAGTTCCTTTTTAAGTAACTGGAAAGATTTAGTCTCTTGTAATTTCTGCAAGGGAACCTTAAGCAAAGGATAAAGGATAAGAGTTGTAGAAATAATAAGAGTTTTAAGAAAACAAAGGAGCCCTCATTATTTATTCTCTTATGTATGTGTGGAACACTGTCCTTGCTCTGGAAAGGAAGAGGTGAAAGGACTATTAAAAAAATGAAAATGAAAAGAGGAGGGGGATTGTCTGAAAGTTATTGAGTGCATAGTTAATGTTTGATAAGTCTATGCTGAAATAGACAGGTAATGTTAGAAGCAGAGGTTAACAAAGTTGAATCAAGCAGATTTAATCTCTCCATCCTTGAATATTCAGATCAAGAAGAATAGACTAGACTAGACTAGACTAGACTAGACTAGACTAGAATGGAATGGAATAGAATAGAATAACTTTTTTTCTTGATGCTGAGGGGTTTAAGAACATCAGGTGTTTCTAAGCAGAGTCGCCGCTGAACTCCCCACAGAACAAGCCAGTCATTTGTTTCTCAAAGGGATGTCATAGGAGCTTTTCCTCAACTAAGAGTTGCTGAATCTATCAAGGGAACAGTTTCTTGAGGAGAGTGATTATTATGTGAGTGTATTTAATAAAGAGTGGGAATATAAACTGTCAGATTTCATTAGCTGATCAGTATTCTATTTTGATTAGTATTCTTATGAATCACTTGTGAAAGAGGAAAAAAATGGTGTACATATTGTTGCTGGTATTGTGTTGGAATCACTTTCCTTTAAAACAATATAATGGAAAGTGTTACACTCAAGAGGTATAGAAAAGTGGAAGTCTTAGGTAAGGAACCACTGCTCCTATTCTGGACTTCCTCATCTGAGTCAAGTCAGGTTTTACTGTAGTTAAGGACTTAACTCCCAGTAAGATCAAATTAAACCAAATACCTTTGAAAAAATCCTTTCCCTAATCCTGAGCTTATTCCATCTTCTTATCACTAAGGGATAAGCATTATGGAGTGAAAATTTTATGAGGAGAGGAAAATATTTAGATTGGTGCTTGAATGCAAAGAGATCAATTGCTCTTAGCTTACAAAAGCAGGTGATACTTGGCAAAACTTTTGGGCACAAGCTGTGACATAAACGAGAATGTAAATGATTTTATTACTCGAAAAGTGTGTGAAAGATAGATATTTTTTCTGCATCTCAAAATATCAGTCTGCCAAAAGGTTTAAAGCCAGTTTAATAGGTTGATAAGGAAAAGATGTATTTCACTAACAGTTGAATAGATTAATTTATTGGCATCGATAAAAACCACCTTTTCAAAAAGCCAGTTTCATAACTGATTAAGAGGACTGCTACACCCAATGTTAGTGAGAGGGAGGTTTTGCTTGCAACCTTTCTAAGAGAGAAGCTGTCAATATTTTGCTTTAGAAGACACCCAAGCAGAGAGACAGGAAGAATGTGGAATGCCGCTTAGAAGCTGATTCCATGACTCATAAAATGTAACTCTGGTGTAGTTTTTGTAAAAGGTTTTTACCTTTACAAATATGGTAAAATCCCACATTTTCATATTTACAAATATGAAAATGTGGGATTATTCCTTTAAATAGCTTGTGGCTGAGTTCTTAGGTAATACCTAAAACTTAGGTGATGTTTTTATACTCTCCTTTTTGCCCTGCTATGATTTTTTAGTTACTAACAGCTGTTCCCTACTAGTGGCTCATCTTTTCAACATAATTTTCTGTTGGTTTATTCTCAGTTCTTACAAAGGGCAGCACTAGCATTTATGTGCCTTCTGTGGAATAGAAAACAGTTGCGCACATACCAACCCCATTTCCAGATCCCTGTATTAATTTAAGGAAAGAAAATTGAAGGAGCACAATTGCAAAATGATCTTTAACTTTTCATGTGCTGCATTAGTTTACCATGGTGGATTTGTCTCTCCAATTTTTTTTTCCCAATGTCTGAACTATTTGCATTCTCATGACTACTGGAAAGTACTTGGGTAGCTACTGTGTCACTGAATAAAGGGCAGCAACTTTTAAGATGACTGTCTATCACTACTTTGCACCTGTGGTATCAAAATCCGCAGTATATTTTATCCGACATCATGCTGTTTAAGAATACACTTAAGTTTGGGAGGTAACTAACAATGGTTATCAATTAGATTAAATTAGTTAGGAAAATAACATTGATTATGGATTAGATTGGACGGTGAAAAATCTCTCTGCAGTGTTTGTAACTTAAAGCTGTTTCTGCACATATGAGCTTCTGATTATCCTAGGGGGCAAGAAACTCCAAATGTCTTTTAAAATTCGTTGGCTCAGTGGTTTTACCCAGTGATCACTTTAAGCAAAGAACATGCTTTTCTTTGCACTGAATTCATAAATAATTCTGGTTATTCTACAAGCTGTGTCTCTTCATCATCCCCACACTTTTCTACTATTTTATACAATCCTATGTGGCTGATTGTAGTTTAAGTCATAATACAAGGGGCAATAAAGTATGTATATGTGCAATGTTTGCTTATATATGTATATTCAAAAAATAGCCTGTAAAATAGTGATGATTATTTGTCTTGTGCCTCATTATGAAGCTGGCAGTCATCAGTCACTTAGAATTTTACTAAGGGCCCAAATGAAGTAAATTTTACAGTTATTAAAATTACCTCAGTTTTTAATGTTGGCATTTGTAATATTCTTCTCAAAGTACTCATAGATTAATTCATAGTTGGGAAAAGATTGAATGAAATATCTTGAGTTTTCTTTAAAAAAATCTTTGTTAATGTACTGATTGGGAAAAGATTGAATGAAATATCTTGAGTTTTCTTTAAAAAATCTTTGTTAATGTACTGATTTTTAAAAAAAAGCTATGTAAATAAAATCTAGAAGCCTTAAAAATAACAACAACAACAACAACAACAAAATACTGGTTTAGTAGCTTTGCTGCAAGCTAATAAAACAACAGCTTCTGAAAAAAACTCAGACATGTTTCATGACAAATAAATTAAGGAGGTGGAAGCAACTGAGAAATTAATGTACACACATATATGCTTAAATGAGCAAAAATGTTCAGATAACCCTTTATTTCCTTGAGCTGTTTATTTCCTTAATACTATTCCTCCAGTTCTCCTGGGTTGACTGATTTATTATCAGAACACCCCTAAGAATAGTTTTACTGGCAATTCTAGCCAAATTACGATCTGAAAAGATCCCTGAACAAACTTGAGAGCTGCCTTGGATCTTCATATGACATTGCACTGCAGTTCACTTAGCACATTGCTTGCACTGATTTTCAGGAGGAAAGCTAGCAGCTGACACGCACCAAATATGGGGGAACATGTTTCTTTTTCTAGAAACAATGGAACTCTTGAGAAATATTTGCACTTTATTTAGTTGGTGATTTTTTTTTCATTTATATCATTAAATAAAGCACTAAAACCATTGTGAGATTTTCTCTGACAAGTGTGTACCTTCTGACAAGAGAACTGTTTTGTAGCTTGTTTTATCTCCTATATCGCCTCTGTGTGAGTGAAATTTCATTACCAGCTAGAAGAAATGAAACAAACACACTGATTAAAACACGTGGTGCAGGTAAAAGTACACTAGAGCAATGTTGCAAGGACATTAATGCTGCATGGACGAAGTGTTATCACACAATTCATTCTGATGTTAGTGTCCACTACAGAGACACTGCATACCTAAAGAACTCCTAATACTGCCTGAAGCTAAATTGATATTTTAAGTGGCTGTGAGATCAATATCTTGAACTGCACAATTAGATGACCTACTCATCAGCCTAGTAAGGACAAAATAGAAGTGTCACTGCAGATGACTATATCTCCTTCAACAATAGGAGTAGAATGCTCCTGTTAAAAGTCTTAGCAAATATTTATAATCCCTAATCCTCTATTACCTACATCAGACCTTGCCAGTGTGTTTTAAAAAAATCAACATCTACATTCATGGATGCCAATATTTAAGTTGTACTTTCGCAATTTTGAAAGATCCTTTCAGCTCAGTGTGTTTGAGCAATCTCTGCCATCAGCTCTGCCTCACAGATTTCGGTCTGAAGGTGAGTTTGAGGAAATTTCTCAGCCTCATTTACTCTCATGTGAAAATATACAAAATTTATCTTGTCTACACCCACCACACCCAGATGAAAATATTTCTTTTTTCTTATACTCTTGTTGCACTGAAACTTGGGCCTCATCTGACGGACAGAGTTGTTGGTGCTGTCAGATTTTTGACAACACTTCTCTGACAAATACAGATTTGTCAGATTATGTCAAAGTGCTTAAATTTTACATGTAAGCATTTTAATGAGTTAGTATTGTTACTCTATTTATTAATATCATATGCCCTCATCTATTGCCAGTTAAGGTATTTTAAAGTAAAATCAAAAGACTGAAGATTCAGAAAAAAATGGATTTTACTATTGTTTTGCACATAAAGACTGCAAAAGGAAATAATTGAAAATCTTAAAGTTAGTATTTTAGGAAGATTAAAGACAGAAGATGGACTCTGATAAACTCTTCTGTGTGAGAAAAATTATATAGGAAAATTATATGCTTCAATATTTTTCATATACTTTAACATTTTGCTATATGCTCTATTTTGACTCATACTGTGTATAATAGTGTGGTTTTATACTAGAATAAATATATTTAGTATATAATAAAATATAAAGCATGTACTTAAATATTTTCGTATTTTTCCAGGACATGTTAATATATTTTTCTCAGTTTCTAAAGTTATAAGTACCAGGTAGCAATTCTCACTTATTGCATGAGACCTATACACATTTTACAAAGTGGAATAGTAAATTTATCTGTAAACAAATTTATCATATGAAATGCAGTGCTTCTATGGTTGATTTTAATTATTTGTATTATGTATTATTTAATATGAATTTGTATTTTTATCATGCATATTAATTAAAAAGTGCATTAGTAAGAGCTGCTAATATTGAGGGTAGCGGAAGCTGTCTGCAAGTAATTGTGTGTAAAGAAGACTTTATTCTGTACCTTATTCTGGGAAGAAAGTTGTTTAAGATACCTTTTGACTTATTTTGGTGTTGCTTACATATTAAAAAGGGTCTAAATACTTTTAGAAGAGTGAATCAAAAGTAAAGAAGAGCTTGACTTCTCAAAAAATGTAAAAAAACTTCATCCTTAAGATACACCCATTTTAGCCTGGATTTCAGATTGGAGTATCCAGAAACAGATACCAGAGTGTGAACAGGAAACCAAAAGTGTCATTATGATATAGTTTTAAGCCTCCCAGAAGGAGGATCAGCTTGTACTTCAGGACTGGCTTGGTAGACAGAGATTTATTCCCATCTCAGCCTTAAAATTGTTATGTAATCTAAAAATATTCTGTGGGGGACAGCTTTTTGTTAGCGGAGTTTATTGCATTGGCAGCACTCAAAACTAAGATTCATCTAAAATACTGGGTTTTGCTTCTTAGCTCTGCCTTGCTCTTGTGTTAAAAAAAGTTTACAGATACCACAGAAATGCAAATCTTCTATTTATTCTTTTTGATTGAACATCAGATTTAACCAAAGTGTAGGGGTTTGAATTCTGAAAACCCCTACTAGCCAAGGTTTGTTTTTCTTTCAGTATTCATCCTCTTCATCATTGATGGGCTACGTTACCATACACCTTTTTCCTTCAAGCCTAATTTCTTTTAAAGCAGTGAATTTTGCCCAAGATTTCAGATTCTCAGGGCCAAGCCATAGGAGGGGCCCTGAGCAATCTAAAATCTTTGTGCCTCTTCATGCCTTCACGCACATCCCTCATTTAAGAACATGTACAGAGCCCATGAAAGTTTGAAAAGCATCAAATTTTATTGTTTCCCATGTACAGATGTTTTCCATTTAAGCAGTAAATTTTGTACTTTTTTCTGCATGGATCAGATGTATTGCACTCCTATGTGCAAATGTGTAACATCTAAAACTAGATCTGCCACTTAATGACAAATGTTTGTTGAAAACTTTACACTGTCAACACATTGTTAAACCTATTGCAACTATGGATAGCAAATCATCAGTCCTGAGTCTTCATACAAAGCATCTAAAAAACTGTCCACGTATCAAGAATAGTCAAGGCTGGCAGGCAGAACGAAAGGGAAGTCTGCCATAAGGTAAGAGCAGCAAGTTGCAAACCCCTGGGTCTCGCCTCACAGATCAAATTTACTCTTTTGTGTATGACAGTCTAAGAGAACTATGAGGAAAAAAGAAATCTGGACTTTGTGGAAAATGGGACTTAATGAATGAGTGCAGAAGAGGCCAAGTTGATTGGGGGGATGGAGCAGCTTTCCTATGAGAAAAGCCTAAGAGAATTGGCATTGTTCAGAGTGGAATGGAAAAGGCCTTAAGGTGGCCTAATTACAGCTTTCCAGAAAGTGAGGGAGCCTACAGGAAAGATAGAGAGAAACTATTTACAAGGGCATGGTTAGGACAAGAGGTAGTAGCTATAAATTGAAAGACAGTAGGTTTAGATAAGATATGAGAAAAAAATTCTTAACTGTGAGTATGGCGAGGCACTGGAACAGGTTGATCAGAGAATTTGGGGATCTCTGTCACTGGCAGTGTTCAAGGCCAGGCTGGATAGAGCTCTGAGCAATCTGTATAGTAAAAGGTGTCTTTGCCCATGGCAGTGAGGTTAGAACAAGATGATTTTTAAGGTCCCTTCCAATGCAGGCCGTTCTATGATTCTGTGATTTCTTGTGATATAATCTGTTTTCCCTAGGATACATTAACACGTGTGACCTAGCATATTGTGTCAGTTGAAACTAGCACAATAGATCTAGCAAATTCCCTTGCAGTATTAAAAGCCCTTCAGATACAGCTGGGGAAAACAAAACAAAACCAAAAACAGAAACAAAAACAAAACAAAAAAGGAAAAAAGTGAGATGTGATTTCTCCCTTTTTCCTGCCCTGGAGTTCATTGGATAAAAGGTCACTGCTGTACCTTTCTGTCAGTGTCAAAATCAAAGAATCAGTTATCATCAGAAATTCATTGACATGGCCACAAATAGCAGGCAGGATACCACAATGTTTGTGTCACAGCTGCATGCCACTCAAAAGCCCATTCAATGGAACAGAGCATGGCTTGTTGTTAGCCTCAGCTGGAGAAATTCAGTCACTGCCATGGGAGAGTACCCTTTCAGATTAGGGAAGTCCACTGTACCCTGCTTCTCTGAAGGGCAAAGCTTCATTAAACCCTGTTGGTTTGTTACTAGTGGAACTCCTCAATGATGAGTCTTGTAATCTGGAGGATTTTTCATTGTACTTTGATAGAAGGCATATTTTTATAAATTGAAACAGGCAGCAATAGGATCTTTGAAAAAGGAGCTCAGCTGGTATGGGTTGTGGGTGTCCCCTGATATGAGACCCTCAGGCCCCTTCTCCCCTGATGAGAGACCAGATGAAAACCAACATTTTGTTAAAGCATAGATTAATCTTCTTAAGGAGTAGAAGTGGCATAGGTAACACCACTGGTAATTGTCTGTGAAGAATATGTTCTTAAGTGTGGTTATTTCATGCCACCAAAATGTGGAACAGAATATTAATAAAGAAGCCATTATATTTTTCTTATATTTGAAAGTTGTTATTATTTGTGCAATCTATTTAGATAGTATCCATAATACAATCCAAAAAATCAAAATAATGTGAGCAAATGAAGTAGTTTCTACAGGTATCAAAGAACTCAGTAATTTATTTTCTCAATTTTTCTTGTAATTTCCTAATGATTAACTTTTCTGCACTTTTCTGAAAGATGTGAAATAAAGGTGTGAGAAAATTTACTGCAGTTTGCCAAATTTTATATCTGGTACATTATTTAGGATTTATTTTCCAATTACATTGAAAACATATTTGTCTTCCATTTTGATGACTAACACAAAATAGAAAAGAAATTCAATATGAAAGAAAACATACCTCTGATGTCACAATATATGGGTTACTTTTGCAAGATTTTATTTCTCAAGTAATTCAAGATGGGCATGTGTAACTTAGATCATTATGTTTTTCTAACTTAATTTAAATAAGCAATTATTAGGTTTTCTGAACTATTCATGGCTTTTGTTTCCAGATAATTAATTGTCACACATAGTTCAGATTCCTTTTATCCATAATGCGTATGCTTAACCAGGAGTGCCTTAGGACATTTTCAAGATGAATACAAGATTTTCATGCTTACATTTATCAATGATAAGTAAGTTATGGAGGCACAATCTGTGAATGAGAGAATTTGGTATGTCTGCATAGGATCAGATAATACTGATATTTATAACTAGCGATAAAATAGACTGACAACAATTATTCACGAAGTACAGATACCCATAATACTAGATACTTCCAACAATATTTAACTAGAATTCCTTGGCAGGAGTTATCCTTAAGGGAAAAAAAGGCAAAACAACACCAAATCTTTCAAATAATTCTCTCTTAGTAGCATACAGGTTTTGAGTGCTGCTTGAGGGAAACAGAGACAATAATGAAGTTACAGATTTCATTATTATGACTGTTTGTCCCTTTAAGAAAAGCAAGTAAAAATTATTTTGAGTCCTCTTACCTTGGGTCCTGAGCCTCTCACTGAAAGATGAGAAAGCTGAGGTTACTCAAAAATATGAGTCATTTAAGTGTAGGTGAAGCAGAAATAAGAAAAGAGTTTAATATAACAGTGGCACTGAAACACTTTTTAGTGTTTGTTCTGTAGTTTCCAGAGGGTGCAATTTGCCACTTCAATTCTTAGCTGGTATAATTGAAATGGATAGAATCATACCAGTAAAAATAGCAATGACTGTATTGTCAATTATATGCAGTCTTCTTAAAACTTCTTCAACTGTGAAAGTGATCTTTGAGAAAACTGTGCCTATGTTGTCTATTTCATTTGAAAAGGTGTTGGACAAGAAAGAAAATACTGAAATTAAATCAGGATTTCTGTCTTCAGGACCTGTTGAAAAAAGTGAGGGAGGCTTTCCATTACTGTATGTCTTATGCAAAAATATGCCAAGTAAGTTAAGTAGTGCTGGTAATTTGGCAGCTGTGCGTTACTTGATGCCCACTGTACCTGAATGTTAGGACAGACATTTGAAATTCAAATTAAATTTTAAATCTGAGTGGAAATTAATGAATGCCTGGAATATTGATTTTAAATATCTTTAATACATCTTTAAAAATTATTGAAGATACAAAACAGTGAAGACTGATACAATTTTTAGAAAGTGACATAGATCATAGACGTACATTTTCCTACCAAAATAGAATACAAAGCATACAGTTATTCGGTATTCAAGCATAAGATACATACAGTGGGTTGCCTTGTTTTGATAATTTTTTACATTTGTTATAGATGAAGTGG
>VYXD01012483.1:0-26146 GCA_013397195.1 Hylia prasina | reverse complement strand
GACTCATAGATAACTCCCTCAGGCAACTGTCTTGTTTAATGGGCCATCAAGAACCCATTACATGATGCATAGAATGGTATCAGCCCATTGTGAGATGCTTCGCCCAGGGGGAGGAGCCAAGCATTCCCACCTTCATATAATACGGGGGTTGGGACAGCACAGGCAGCCTTTTCCCCACTGGATTCACAGAGGACAAGAGCTACCAGACCTTTCTACAAGACCACCGCTTCGACAAGACCATTTCATCTGGACTGCTACTACCACCCTAACTAACAGGGTGTCAGGTTGTACTCTGACTCTGTCAGTGGTATTTTATGCTATTGAATTTATTGTATTTTACTTTATTTTACATCTTTTCCTCTTATTAAATTGTATGTCTGACTTGGAGTCTCTCATTGGTTTCGCTTTCAAACCAGCACAGAGGGCTGTCTTCCAAGTGTCTCCAGGCACAGCACACGGAGAGGAGAAGCACTACGGCCAGCAGCAAAATCAAAATGGAACCCATATCGAGCCCCATGGCAAGCACCGGAGCCTGAGGACTCAACAGCACCAACAGCTCTAAATCCAACCCAGCACATTCCAGCCAAAGCTGCTGTTATCTCAAACCCTTCCAGCTCCATGACAGGCACCACAAAGGACTGTCACGGCTTAACCCCAGCTGGCAACTCAGCCGCACACAGATACTTGCTCACTCCCCCACCGTGGGATGGGGGAGGGAATCAGGAAAGGAGAACACTCATGGGTGGAGNCACTGCTCAGCAATAGTGAAAACATCCCTGTCTTGGCTGAAATCCAAAACTATGCCCATACCAGCTACTACGAAAAACATTAACTCTACTTCCGGCCCAAGCAGCACAAAGCTTCACAAAGTCTGGTTTCAGGATCAAAATAATACTCAGTTGGTCATGTTCCCTATTGTCAGGTGCTGAAAAATGGCACGATTTTGTAACAATTTTCACTTCTGTTTTCAATTATAACAAGTTATTCCAGACCGGATTCTGCAGTGCAGTATTTCCACTGTTCATCTCTTGACAAGCAACCAACAACCAAACCTCCTTTGCTGTTGTTCCCAGTTGTAGGTAGGTTCTGATGGTCACAAACAACTGCATCAGAAAACTTCCTTCCTTAAAGAGATAACGGAACTCTCTCTCTTCTCTCCTGAAGCACTGGAAGCTGCTTCCAGAACCCTGCTACTCTCAAGGGTAAGGCCACCTCCCAGCTTTGGGATTTCTCAGGAGTCTCAATACATGCATCTTTTCTTAAGCTCCAAGTTAATGTGGAAATGGGGAGATTCAGAGGGGTATTCCAATTTAAAGAATCTTCTAAAAAAATGAGGCACTTCAGTGCCTCATTTGAGTTACTTGAAACATCACGTGTGTGCATGTTTCTTCTTTTTTCTTTCCCCTGCATCCTGTGTTAGCTTTAAAATATTCCAGGCAGGAGGCGGTAGGGCACTACAGCAGTGTAGCGCTTCCAGTCCTTCCCATACTTGCTGCTGCAGCGGTGCTCGTCCCTAATGCAGCGGTGGGTGAGCAGAATGGTCATGTAAATGATGTAGAAATAAGGCAGGATGTGCTCAAAGCCACAAGCCAGGCAATAGGCCAGCGAGCCCATTAGGTCTCCCGTGTAGTTGAAATGACGTGCCCAGCCCCAAAATCCGGAGGTCATCAGCTTGCTGTAGTACTTGGTCCCATCCACGGACATGTAGGAGCACTCGATGTACTCCGGCCTCTTCCCCCAGATCCTGCAGTTGCCGTCGGTGCGACGGAAGAGGTCCTTCTGGTGGTTGGTCACTCTGAAGATGTAATAACCCAGCAATCCCAAGATCAAGACCCCCACGGCATGAGCTGTGCAGAGGTGGACAGGATTGTAAACCAAATACAGACCCTGGGAAGCACAGAAACAATCAGCCACTGACTTCCAACAGAGGCTCAGCATGCCTTGTCAATTGCCAAGTCAATTCCTTGTCTACAGTGACCCACAACAGAGCAGAAGGAGTCGAAAAATCTACTGCAGTAGTAAAACTGCACAAAACTTTCAGAAGACTCTGCATCCTAGAATTTCCTTCTCTCTTTCTCTCTCCAAAACTGCATTTGTTTGTGAAACAAGAAGGTTGCAAACTGGACAGAAAGAAAAACAAACCACCACTAACCAAAAGACCCTCAACAAGCAGGAGTAAAAAGAAAGGAAACTGAAAGGATTTAGAAGAGTATGCAGATACAATGGACAGTGACAAAAAGAGGCACAAAAGAAGGGCAGGAGAGGAAAAGATGCCAAATCCGTGCATGGACAGGAAGCCTTCCTACAAGAGAATTTTTACAAAGAATGTTGCAGTAATTTCTCAACAGTCCAACTACACAGAAATTATCAAGGTACTGCTATTAAGGTAAACAGCTAGAAAGAATGTTTCTGGGAAGTTTCATTCCTGTTAGCCCAAATTCACAATGTCCACATTTTTACCTGCAAAGTATAGAGGTAAGGCAACCAAACACAGTCTCCCCAGCCCAAATACCATCCAAAATGATCATGGCAGATATCAATGGTTTTCAAGTACCAGGCTTCATTCCAAAAGAAGTCCAGAACATAAATACCCTGCAACAGAAAAATTTCACGTTAATTACGGAGCACTGTCACCAGGTACCCTGTGTAACAGCATCAGCTTAAAGTCTGTGCTGCCTTGTGATGTGATCCCAAAATTCCTTGGTGTTTGCATGTTAGCACTTCAAAACCAGACATTTCTGAACACAGTTAAGAAGAACTATCACACAATACAACCTACCTGGATACACAGCATCTATCTCCCTAGAGAGATAAAGCAATGGTAGGATGACTAAGGCAAGGGTACAACTCAAGGACAAACACTTGGGAACTGACCACCCTGATCTCTCTTCCGCTTAGAGTCACAGGCTTACAAAGAGGAGGGATAGAGCTTCTGTTGAGCAGGCTTCCATTTACATAGAGCAGGGAATAAATCTGAAGAAGTCCCATCGCTGAATGAGCTTGTTTCAGGCCAGGAAAAAAGGCCTCAGTTTCATTTCCATGGAAGGAGGTTTTTTCTTACTTTCATATTAGCTTACTTCCAAACTGTTTTCTTAATTTGCTCCTTGGAATTTACCTGGAGGACATTGACAAGGATCATAGAGTTTGTCACTTCACCATACAGCTCCTGTTGCTTGGCAGCAAAGGAAAGGTTGATCAGAGTCCAGGCCACAATCCCAGGGCGCCCATTGAAGAACAGCTTGAAATCAAACCACTTCCCTATTCGAGGGTTAAATTCAATCCCCATCATGTAGTCATAAAAGAAGTTTCCAGTGAACTTGCTGTAAAACATAAATAAATATTCAAAATGTAAAGAGTTATACACGAATACAGGTGATTGATACTCTGACTATACAATTCAGATTAATTTGATGTAGTGATAATAAAAATCATAAAACCATGTAATGTTGTGCAAGGTAACACAAACTGACACGGCCAAAGTATTACATTAATAGACATACATTGTAGAATTTCAGAGGTGCCCGAGTTTACTCTTGGTAACACTTCTGAACAGTCTAAGCACAACTATTTTTAGGATGGGTATATCTGTGACAATGAGGCTGCCAGTCCCACGGTGTGCAGCATGAAACGTGGGGAATGGTGCTGGGGAACCAAAGAACCACTGCCATACACTGGCCTAGCTCTCTGTGCCAGTGAAATATACTCTGTCCCACAATTTATATATCCCATTTTTATTTAACTATTTTAATCTCTGATACCTAGTATTCTCTTATTACTAAAATTCACATACCAGTCTTTGGCATTGGTAGGGAAAAAGTAGCCTTTAATCATTGCAAACGTGGACACTGCATATCCCAAGATATTGGCACACCACAGCAGAGGAATCCAGTTGTCAAAGATGATGGTAGGTGAGAAGAAATGCAAGCAAAAAGCATTTGCAAACCAAAGCATGTGGGTGATGATCCAGGCTTGAAGTCCATTGATTTCATATTTATTCACAGCACCTAAAACACAAAGAAAAAAATGGAGTGTTAGTGACCCTGCATTAATGCAGTTTTAATTAATGGGGATGCACAGAATACACACGAACTCAATCACATGCTCATGAAATGACTTCTCTTCTGTCATCATCCCAATTAAATACCCTGAGGCACTTTCCTGAAAGTTCCATTAGACTCTGCTTGTCCTGGTTTAGGGATACTGCTGTTGCCATTAGACTTTCTTAGGCTGAGTTTTTCTCCTCAAAAAACTGAATTTAGACTTTTCCCAAAACTGACTAGAGTAACAAGCCACCAGTAACAGTCCACATCACATATTTTGTCCAAGTCCCTTGGGTTAACAGAGCTTGAGCAGGTAAAACTATCTTGTCAAGTACCAGCAATAGTCCACTGACAATTTTAAGTGCCGAAATTATCAACCAGTACTTTTCCACTGATAGTGTGGTGCCTACCAGATGAACAGTTTTACTAATTATAAGAGATAGAAATGCTATCACTTATTCTAAAAGATGGCCTAGATTGCTTTCTAGTTTTCTTTGAAGTGAACATATGAGGAAGGTGAGAGCATTTATGTCCATATTTCCTCTAGCTACACATGGGTTATTAAACACTCAAAGAACAGCAATACTGTAATTTCAGAAGATTGCATGAGGTGCATGTACTCCAACGAAGACCTTACCAGCAGGGGTGACAGCACCTTCTTGTACACCTCCCACATAGCCAGGGAGAAATTTATGGCAGAAATCAGGAATGGACATGTACAAAATCACCTACAAGAGACAGAATGTATTCACAGTAAATACAGGACAGGACAAGACAAAACCCCTCAAAACACTATCCCTTACATATATATGCCGAATATAACATTTCTATTAAGTTTCTAGTAAGTATTGGGTAAGCCAATATGGCAATATTTAGCTGTTGTGATTTTAGACTAGTAATACATCTAAGCTATTCTACAGCTCTAAAGATGCATTTCATGTAAGGCTGTCATCCTTTTTTGGTGGGGAAGCAGGACAGTTGGTAACTACATTCAGGTCCTTGTTCTTTTCTTTTGATCTATTTCTTGTGTATTAATTTAAAGCAAATAGGTATTGTTTTTATAGAAATGCTTTTTCTTAAAAACCCCATTAAGGAATACGTCACACAGAGAATATTTGTCTATATTCCCATCATACTTATTTTTCAAGTACACAGACTTCATTTGGATTCCAAAACACCTTGAAAATTGTGAAACACCAAAGAGTAAACACCAGTGCAACATTCCACCATCCTTTGTGCAAAAGGATTTATCCAACAGCTGTGTGAGAAAGCACACACTGCATCCAGAGCATAACTCAGTCATGTACCTGGAAAGTGACCCAAAGGGAGTAGATGCCAGCAGCCCAATAGGTCAGCATGGGAGTCCTGTTCCAGATGTCAGACAGATGCTTATTGCCCGTCAGCAAGTCCAGGAGTGGATCAGTCAGAGAGCACTGGTACTGGGCACAGGACATGATGAAGTAATACACAATCAGTGGTGCAAACATGAGCAGGAAAAGGATGCTCGCCAAGGAAAACCAGTCCACCTCCCTGGAATCCAAAACAGAGCATTTTGTTTCCCCAGGTTTCAGGTAGATGAGTTACATCAGACAATTTTTTCAGTGGACCTTCTAGACTTAAGTGGATGAAAACTGAAAATGTGTTCAGAGCATGGACATATCTGGGGATCAAACAGCCATAAAAAACTCAGCACAGGACATACTTTGCCACAGACTGCTCTAAAACTATGCTAGTTGATCAGAGCAAGAGATTAGGTAAAATCTCCCCTCCAAAACCCAGATTATTATTACGGACTTCATGTTTTTTGATAGCAATCATGGCTCTAACTGGTGGAATATTCAGCTGGAAGTGATAGTGGAATCTCAAGCACATTATGCAAAGCTTGGAAACTTGGAAAAGACAGACCTTGGACAGCCATATGTTGAACTTGCTGTGCCACTGTTGCTGTTCCCAGCTGCAGTACAATGTCCTGCTAATACCTGCCCAACCCTTTGAGAACAGGGACATGAGTCATAAATCTTGCTACAAGTCCAGCAGGACTTGTCAGCTGGGAATGCCACAGATGCCAGGATGTCTGTTTTCCAAATCTCGGGAAATATTTATTTCCTTGAAGGCACCAGAAATTTTACCAGTTTTGATGATTTGCTTTTCTTTTTTGCAAGGAGTGTGTCTTAACCCAACCATCTGGCAAACTCTCTGCCTTCAAAAACTTGAGGAACACTTTTTCAGCACCTGTTGCTACAGCAAATTCCCCATGAGCTTTCCAGAGCAGGGCAACAGAAAAGTCTGTTATTAACGGAGGGAAGTTTAAAAGGAATACAGCATCTCTACAAGTAAGAATGAAGCAATTGGAAATACATGGGCTACTTAGGGTCATTGGCTTCTCTCACCAGGCTCTTCCCCACTGGCCTTGAGGTGCTTTAGTACCATTTTTCATGTTCTGGTGTTTTCTTTCTTCAGCAAGCTTTTTCTCCTGATGGGCTGCCATGATGTCCTGTAGGAAAGAAAATAGGAATCCTATTACTCCAGCTGGTTCTCAGTAAGTGTTATGCCTCTACAAGAGAATCACAAATAAAAGTTAATAAAATATAGCCTTCAGACCATATGAAATTTGGGGGTGGAGGAGAGGAAGCAAAAAATTTTCACCGGTTGGTTCCCTGTGAACTTACATTCAGCAAAACATAATCAAAACACTGATACAAAGTAATCCATTAAACTTCTTGCAAACTGAAAATTTCTTTTAGGATGCATAGATAATATATAGCTTATTACTTACCAGTAGATGTAAAAGGAAAAAAAGTTTCACCACATTCTCATAAACGTCTGTAACTAATTGCCTTTCTTAATTAGAGAAATTGCTACTGCTGTAACATTATTGGTACCGGACCTTGTCAACTGGACACTTTTGCCCAGAATCCTTGCTCCATGTACGTCATTTACACCATAGAAAACAAGATATAATCCTATCTAAGTCAATAATCAGTGGGAATGGAGAATGATTTACTCGGCACCACCTAATTCTCACTGTGGAACACGCACTGCAGCTTTCAGTCTCATCAAACACTTCTTATGTTAAAGATCATCATCCTATGATCTGAACAGTGGCCAGACTTCCCGGCGCTATGCGTCTCATCGCGCCGAACCTGATCCATTATCTAGACATTTACTGATCCCGGCCATACCCTCTGCATCCACCACCGCCTGGGCAACCTGTTCCAATGCCTGACCACCCCAACAGCGGAAAAAATATTTTCTCGCATCTAATTCGAATCTCCACTACCTTGCCTTAAGGTAGCCTTTAGTCCTCTCCCCGTAGGCTTCTTTTCAGAAGCGATCTGAGGGGAAGGCGGCTCGTCTCTCCCCTTTGTCCACACGGCTCGCTCCGTTCCAGGCCCGATCCTAGACACGACAAGGAAGGAACGCATCCACCTACGGGGCCGGGGCCGCTCTCTCTCGCCGGGAGTCACTGACAGCAAATCACATTCGCACCCGAACACACCGCGGCCGCCGCCGCCCCGATTCTGCCGCCCCAATGCCCCCTCATGCGGCACTGGTCCCTCCAGACCCCGCCTCCGCCCTACGGCTTCAGCCAATCCCCCGCGCGCCCCGCCCGCTCCGCGGCTCCTCATTGGTGGCGGGCGCTCGTCCCATGGGCCGAGGAGCGCGAGAGGCGGAGGCTCCGCCTCCTGCCCCGGGACTCGCGCTCCGACCACCGGGCGGCAGTGATGGCTAAATAAATCCGAACCTGCTGGAGGAGTGGGAACTGCTGTCCGAGGAAATAGGTTACACCTGCACTTGCGTCACAACATCCCCCTCGCGGCCATAGAGCCCCTAAGCCAGAATGGGCCTTGGGTCGTTACTAAACTCTCCACATTCCACCGTTCTGTGCAATTTCCAATGGCCCCGCAGAAGAAGACCTGGGGGTGCTGGCCGAGAGCTGCTGAACACAAGCCGAGGTGTGCCCAGGTGGCCAAAAAGGACAACGGCATCCTGGCCTTTGTCAGCAATAGTGTGGCCAGCAGGACCAGGGCAGTGACCGTCCTCCTGTTCTGGGCACCGCTGAGGCCCCACCTTGAATTCTGGGGTCAGTTTGGGGCACCTTAATCCAAGACACTGAGTTGCCGGAGTGTGTCCAGAGAAGGGAATTGAGCTGGGGCAGGATCTGAGAGAGGGAGCGAGGTGGGGTGGGTGGTCTCATCCTGGAGGAAAGGAGGCTCAAGGAGGGGATCTTCTTACACTCTACAATTCCCTGAGCCTGTAGGCTCTTCTCCCAAGTGACAAGCGACAGGAGAGGAGGCAATGGCCTCAAGTTGTGCCAAGACTTGTTTAGACCAGATGTTAAAAAGTTTCTTCATGGAAAGGGTTGGTAGGCATTGGAACAGGCTGCCCAGGGCAGTGGTGGAGTCACCATTGCTGGAGGCAAAAGCCGTGTATATGTGGTGCTTGGGGATATGCTTTACTGGGGGGCTTGGCAGTGCCGGATTAGTGGTTGTACTCAGTGATCTTACAGGTCTTTTCCAAGCTAAATGATTCTGATTCTAGTACAGAAAGAACAGCAGCCAAATATGTGATGAGGGACATAACAGAGGTGACTGGATTTGGAAGAGGTCATCCTCTCTGGGGTGAGCACCCTGAGAGCTGCCGGGATGATGCTGAAATGAGAACAACACACAGAACGTTGCACCCTGTTCCAATTACCTTCAGCACTCGCACTCTGAACTCGGTTTGAGGGACACCTCTTAAAAGAAGCTGGAGGGCTATGAAGCGGGCTAAAGTTATTCAGGGCTCTGGGGAGAGAAAGCTGAGGAAAGCGCGTAAGGTTGTGCAGCAGCACACGGCGCCGGAGGAGCCACAGGGCGGGTGGACCCCGGGTGTGGGTGGAGCCGGTGCTTGAAGCGACGAAGGTGCAGCGGCTGCTTCCAGGTCCGGAAGAGGGACCGGGAGGAGCGGCCGGAGGAGGAAGCGGCAGCCCCGGCCCGGCACCGCCCCGGAAGCAGCGGGGAAGGCGGTGGGGACGCCATGGCCCGGGCAGTGACTGTGGCCACCTGCGCCCTCAATCAGTGGGCTCTGGACTTTGAGGGCAACCTGGAGAGGATTCTCAGAAGTGAGTGCCGAGATGGCTGGCTGCCTCCGGCCATCAGGAAACCTGTCCCGCTCCCTCCTTTCTTCGCTCCTCCCGCGTGCGGGGCAGCGCAGCCCGTGCCTGTTTCACGCACTGCGCTTCCAACACTCTTCCAGGTATCGACATCGCCAAGAGCAAAGGAGCTCGGTACCGGCTTGGGCCAGAGCTCGAAATCTGGTAAGGGCGCTTTGCTGGCGCTGGGTTTGGTGTGATTCCAGTTAACTATGGAAGAACAGTCAGGAAAAGCTCAACCCCGTGGTGCTGTAGTGCGCAAAGCCGTACTTGCAGCATGCGGCTGTCGATGCAAAGAAAAGCAGTGTAGTGAGCGCAGGATTGGGTCTCTTGTCTTGGAAACCTGTCTGGTAGCGGTAATTTTTGACCTGTTTCAGTGAGTTTTCCTTCAGGGGAACTGTAGTGCTTTGATTTCTGCCTACGCCCAGGCTGCTGTTCTTGGAAGAAGTATCATGGGGTGATAGAAAACGCCACAGAGTTTTAAATGCTGTAAGTAGGGATGGTGTCAACAGCACTGCTTCTTCGTTTTCTCTGTAAATTATCTGTGTGGGTGAAATGTTCCCTGTCTGAAGTAGTTTTGGTTCCTTGGCTGTGGTACTGATCTGGCTGAATTTTTGATTTCTCCTTGTTTCTATATGCAGTGGTTACGGCTGCTCAGATCACTATTATGAGTCAGACACACTCTTGCATTCGTTTCAAGTTCTGGCAAAGCTCCTGGAGTCTCCAGCTACTCAAGATATTATCTGTGATGTGGGAATGTAAGTTGATTTTTTTGTGTACCTGTGATAAAGGGGTATGTCCTTAGGGAATGCTGCTTGTGCCATGCTCTGGATAGCGAGGGCTCTGCCCCAAACTTTCAAACATATCTTAGGAATTGCACTACTTTCCCCCCTTTAGTTATCATGACCAGGGCCATGTGCAGGGTAATGTGCAGGACACTTTCTGAAAGATAATCCTTCTAAAGATTGCTGGTGGCTGAGTCCTTCAAGAGAGAAATAGGATAGTTACAGTTATATATTGGAAACCTTAATGTCTGCTCCTTATTGCCATGGGTCAGACTTTGTGTGAGGTGTAACTCAAAGGGCTTTATAAATTTATTGTCTTGTAGGAATGTGGGGGCTGCTTTCACTGATAGACACCTTAAAGCAACATAAATGTATGTGAAAATCACTGAAGGCATTTTAAGCCTTGTGCTGACACAGAAGGGTGATAAATTATATCTGTAAAATTACGTGTTAGCATTGGTATAAATGTAGAAAGCTAGTTTGATTTTGGATTGGGTTGGCAGTATCACAAGACATCATGTTTGATTAAATAACCTGGCCCAGCCATGGGAAGTCTGGTCTGTTCATGTTCCTAAGGCTCAGGTAGGTAGTTGATATATCTGAGATTGACAGCACAGTCAGTAACTGTGATTTTTTCAAACAACTACTTTAACTAAAAAATTAGAAGCTAAAACTTGATATATTGTTTTGCCTGATTCCCTCTAGTGAGGTCTTATGAGTCGTTTTTATGCAGTAAAGTAGATTTTGTAGCTTTTTATAATTTCATTTAGTGAGTGTAGTCACTTCTAATTTTGCTTCTTATTTTCACAGGCCTGTTCTGCACAGAAATGTTCGCTACAATTGTCGAGTGATCTTTTTAAATAAGTACGTAGTTCTTGGTGTGTTGTGAGGTAACACATTTTTTCAGACACCAATTTGGCCTTCAAGCAAGGCTCTTCAGTGCTACGTAGAATGATGGATTTATCTTCCTATTTGCTAAATTTTGAGAGAGACAACTAAGGTTTTCCATGATCTATTGTTTCTGTTCTGATTTGTGGAAACTAAACTCCCACTGCTTTCTGAAAGAAAAACCCCTTGAGTCTGCAAACAGAATTTTTAAAAAAACGTTACATTATCAAAAAAAAAAGGAGTTGATCTTAATTAGTGTTCATATATAGCCTTGCCTGGCTGTACATCATGTGTTAACTCAGCTTTTCTTCTTTGTTTTATGATTTAAGGAAGATTCTTCTGATCAGACCAAAAATATCACTGGCAAATGCAGGAAACTACAGGGAACTTAGATGGTTCACCCCATGGAGCAAAGCAAGGTATACTGGCAACTGTTAGAATTGTGTTAAAAAACACAGCTTGCTGTTAGTAGCCGCAGCAACAGGGTTGAAATAGCTACAGCAAATCATCACTGGCTGCTACAGGGAGAGCAACAAGACAGAGTCAGCCAAGCAACATGGTTGCAGCTTGGTTAGGAAGCTTATTGAGCTTATTGAGTTGCTGAGCTGGAAGAAAAAGTGGGGCTGCTTGATCCTACAACCAGTGCAAAGTGTCATTTTCCTGGTGTGTGCTTTCTAAGAACACCTAGCTCAGGACTGGAAGGGGCTGTGTTTGTCTGCTGGATTGCTGGATTGCTGCATCCCAGTACTGAAACATTGAAATGGATGAGCTCTATCAGAACTTCAACAACTGCAGAGAATAAAAGCTGCCTATGTTATGATGCTGCAGAATACGCCTGGCACTCATCTCTGATGCTGTGCACTCACCTTGTAGTCAGGGAATGTTTCCAACTTGAGGGTCTCAGTTAAGCACTTGCGGTCCCTCCTCTGAGCCCCAGTCAGTTCTGCATTGCAGTAACCCTGCAAAAAGAGAAACTTCTAGCTGGCATTTGACTTGCATGCTGTGTTCTTTGTTGGGTCTGCATTCCATTGCTTATCATGCCTTTCTGAAGCACAGATATTGCTATCTTGAAATATTAGCATTTCTGATTAATTCCACAGAGAATATGAAAGTATGTTTTCATTTTTTAAACACACACAGTGCTTATAACTTCAATACAGTTTCTTTAACCAACATTAGAACGTGAAATGAGAACCAGTTCTTATGCTGTGATTTATGTAATGATGTATTAATAATCTATAAACTTGATTTAGGCATGTGGAGGAGTATTTTCTACCCAGGATAATTCAGGAAGTGACTGGACAGGTATGGTGGCTTTTTTTTTTTTAAACTCGAACATCTTCCATATTCAGCAATTAAAAACTTCAGTCCCCAAAATTCTTCTGCCAGTCATGTTATAGATTCATATGTTTCAGTGGTGGTTCTAATTTATATTAAATGTAAAATGTAGTATGTGGCAGCAAAGGAAGTAAATTTTAAATCTGTTTCAGCTAGTTGTACATACAGAACATTGCCATATTTTGCACAATTTTGGTACTGAGTTTATCTGTGCTTGAGACTAGAATTGAGTATATGGTTTTAGGTTAAAAAAATTAAGTTAAAAATAATTCAAACCTTCTTAGTTCAGAGGGACCTAAAATTTATGTTGGTTCCCACTAAAGCATGAGTGTGATTCCTAGCAACAGATAGTCTCCGTTTTGTAGATTGTTTATTTCCTGTCCTTAAGCAAAGCACTGGATCTGAATACTACTGAAATTGAAACACAAAATTTCAATCAGTCCAGAAATTTGCATTTCAGAGTTTTTATTTTTTTTTTTTTTTACTTAGACTTGGTGTAAAATGAAAGAAGGTATAATGTGATTGATACTATGTCACAAATTTCACATAAGTGAGCATTAAATTTTTATATTTTCTTAAGATTTGTAGTCAAGTTTTTGAATCGAATAGCTTGTTCTACTGCATGTGTATAAGAATGTTCTTGTTTTTCCGCAGGAAACTGTTCCTTTTGGAGATGCAGTGCTAGCAACCAAAGATACCTGCCTAGGGGCAGAAATATGTGAAGAACTGTGGGCACCAAACAGGTAAAGGAGAAGAGGAAATAAAAAATAAACTAAAACACACCCTGGAGCTGCCTGAAATAAAAGTTTGAAAAGATCTGCTTATTATTATTCTATGTAATTTATCATTCAGAAAGTGCCAGTAAGATAAAATATGATTAGGAGCAATAAATGCATCATGGGAAAGACCTCACTAGGCTAGGTGCAGGATGGCTAAGAAATGTAGGTATTTAAGTTAAATCAATTCAAAACAGAAGGTAGGGGAGAAAGAGAAGCAGAGTGAAAAGAGTGACCTAAAGAAACAGATGACAGGTGTCACATTCCTGATGTTTTTCCAAATCTCCCAGTTACATTAATTTCCTTGTAGCTGCAGAAGGTGTGGTGTATCAAAGATGTGATTTTTTCCCCAGTATTTCTTTTTTATGATTTTGGAAAAAGCAAAAAAGCAGTAAAAATCTTCTCCTTGTTCTGTTTTTGGATTTACTAAGAGACAAGGAAAATGGGACAACTGACTTTGCAGTGTTTCTCCATGTTGCCCTTTCAGACCGAGATTACGTTATTCTCTCTTTCTTTGAGACTTGGTCTTCTATAGAGTAGAAGGGATTTCATTTAGAACAGAATGAGCAAAAGCCCTCCTGCCCTCTGCAGCTACTGCTGGTCTTTGACAGAAGAGTTGAGCAATACAAGAAAAGATATTTTTGAAAGCCCTATCCTTGTTTGAGCTAAGGCATGCAGAAACCTGACAGTGACATAGATGTTTCTGTTTGTCAGTGATTTTTAATGATATCCGCAGTTTCCACATCCACAGCACAGTAGTGATTTATTTTTGTTCCTTTTGCTTTGACAGCCCTCACATTGAGATGGGACTTGATGGTGTGGAAATTTTCACCAACTCTTCTGGGAGTCACCATGTGCTGCGGAAGGCTCATACCCGGGTGGATCTGGTGAATTCTGCCACAGCAAAGGTGGGCATTTTCTGCTTGGAAAGTTCTATTTGTTTTAAAAATGAGAAGGCATTAAGTATTTGGACTATAATCCTATCTAACAGTGATGGGGACAAAAATAAAGCTATGAGTGTACATTACACTGTGAAAAAGCTGCTTTGTCATTGTAATTTAATGTGCTTTGCTTATATTTAGCAGTATCTGCTCTCTCCTCTTATACTAAACACATTTTCTGTCATCACCTTCCTGCTTTTCCCAACCTCAAATTGAACTCAGAATGTCAATTTAGAAGTGCATCTCTCTGTTTGGGTTGAGGGAATGACTCTTGCTACTAATAGAGACTCCTGTCAAAAGGGAATCCCAGCTATAAATCATTCACAATGTAAAGGGACAGGAAGTTTGTAAGAAGGGCTGGAACAGAGAAATAAGAATTTGATTTTTAACATCCTGTCAGGTGCTATATTCTGAACAGCATTTTTTTTTTTTCCTTCCCTGCATGTTTGTTTTCCTGGCAGAATGGTGGAATATATATTTTAGCAAACCAGAAAGGCTGTGATGGTGATCGTCTGTATTATGATGGCTGTGCCATGATTTCCATGAATGGAGAAACAGTTGCACAAGGATCCCAGTTTTCACTCGATGATGTGGTAATGTATTCACCCCATAGCTGCTAGGACACTTACGCTTAACGCTTCCCAGACATGCCAGACTCTAGATCCACATCTCTAGACTAAAAAGGGTGGTGTATTTAAATTATTCTATTCAACTAGATCTGAGTGTTTTCCTAGTCAGGTTACCTACAGTAGCTCTCCTGCTTTTGTGAGCAAGGAAGAACTGTCACAGTGGAGGAACTTCATGAAAACATTTTCGTGTGCAATCACAATGAGGAGGAGAGACCCTGTTAATTGAGATTCCCTTATCTAAAGGAAGAAAGGTCAAAGACTGGAATGTTCTAATTATGACCCAGATTTGTGGACACGGGGCTTCACTTTGATTTCAGAAAAAAGTAGATTTGTCATCTAGGTTTCTTTACATTATGTGCCAGACCCATCTCTTTCCCCAGTAACGTTTCTTGCCTTTTCCTTTGCCACAGCTGATGCTGAATCTTTTGACAAGCATTGTTTATCTGTTTGTGTTGAGTGATCTAATGTTGAAAGCCTTTCCATAGGAGGTGCTGGTTGCTACTCTGGACCTGGAGGATGTTCAAAGTTACAGAGCAGAGATCTCATCTCGTAACTTGGCAGTAAGAACTCTTTGTGTCTGTAAACTGTGCGAAATTTGAATAGTTATTGAATGTAAAAAGTATGTGCGTGTCTTGATTTTCACAGTATCTTACAGGGCTGATGTTTTATAGGTCTATGCTATGTTAAAATTGGTGTTTTCTGAATTCTTCTGTACTATTGCTTAGGCAAGTAAAGTGAATCCTTATCCCCGGGTAAAGGTGAACTTTGCTCTGTCATGTCCTGATGATGTAACTGTTCGTACTTGTATGCCAGTCCAGTGGAGACACCACAGTCCTGAGGAGGAGATCAGGTAATCAAACACTGAATCTATTGCTTGAAAATTATTTTGAATTAAAAAAAAAAAAAACAGCCAAAACTCAAAGAAAGAGATAAACATAATATGTCGTTTAGATTTAAGTAAAGGAAATCTCTCACCTTCTTAGAACTGTGATCTATAATTTCAGCCTCGGACCTGCATGTTGGCTCTGGGACTATTTACGGCGCAGCAAACAGGTAAGGGCAACTCGGTTTGTTTTTCCCTTGGCATACACAGCTTCTTTTGTGCCACAGGCACAATCCAAATTGTTACCCTGTTCTGCTGGTAACCCAAACTGGTCTTAGTCCAAGGTGCAAAGTTTGAATTTTGAGGTATCTCATTCAGTATGCTCTATGCACCTTTCCTTTGGGAATTGTTCTTTCTTGAGTGCAGCAGAGTGACATGAAGTAGTCATTCAGTGTAATAGTAAAGTATATATGAACAATGTAATCCTTATTATTAGCTTTTCTGTCTTACTAGAGGGTGAAGACAACTGGAATTCTTTCTAGCCGAAGGGTTTTACACTGACTACTTGTTTGATTATCCAGTTGATGAGAGTTTCAGAGGATTTGCTCTGGGTGGTTTGTTCTGTTTTTCCCCAGTAGAATATAAACAGCCTTGAGCACTGCAACTGTCATTCTTCTACAGGAGTGTGTTTCTGAGTGGTACCATACATTTTTTTTCTAATTTTGCTGTGTGGAACCTCTTCCTTGCTCTGTTTTCAAGGCAGGATTTCTCCTACCTCTGAGTGGTGGAATTGACAGCTCTGCTACAGCTTGCATAGTGTATTCCATGTGCCATCAAGTTTGCCTGGCAGTCAGGAATGGCAGTAAGTAAATTTGTGTGTCTGGCCAGCTGTGTTTACTAATGGTTATGGGCAAATTAATATTAGCTGGGTGCAGTAGCTGCAAGACCTTATTAATGGCAGACCCTTTTCCTGTTGTTCTAACGGAGTCCTTTGTATCTCTTGAGAAATTCCAGTGAAAATGTGTGTCCAGCTTCAGATCCTCTGAATTGGCATAATGGTTTTTGTTTTGGGTTTAAGAATTGGATGTGGAACTCTGACTAATTTCTGTCTAGACTATTGTTCAAATGTTGGCTGATGTAGTCTTCAGTTTATTCTGAAATTTTCCCCTTCTATTAAAACCAGCACTACAAAGCATGATTAGGAGTGGTTTAAGTTCTTAAACTGGTTTTAAGCAGACTTCATGCTTTTAGCTAAATCTTTGTACATACTGGATCATGTTTTCTATGAAAATTCTTTAGTAGATCAAAAGGATATAATATTTCTGTGCTCAAAATCAGGGACAAAATCAGTAATTCTTTGATAGATGAAAATTTTTAGGGGGAGTTAGATCTAATCATCTTATGTATCACGTAAAGCTTAATCGGAATACAAGGGATGTACAAGATATTTGCACTTCCTGCAAATGGAGGAGCACAATAATTTCCACTCTTGCTCTGTTTTTTTTTCTCTGTCGTCAGATGCAGACGTGCTGGCTGATGCGCGCAGGATTGTGCATGATGGGACCTACATCCCCGAGGATCCTCGGGAATTCTGCAAGCGTGTCTTCACCACATGCTACATGGCTAGTGAGAACTCCTCCCAGGATACCTGCAACAGGGCTAAACTGCTGGCTGAGCAAATAGGCAGGTACAAGCTCAGAAGTGCTAGGAGAAAAGACTTACAAAGTTCTGCCAAACACTTATATCTAAAACGTTCAAGCACGAAAATGGGAAAAAAATAAGAGGAATAGGAGGTGGGTTAAGTAGGAATGCTACATATATTCTTACTTAAGTGTTAAAGTGAGATAAACTTAGAAGCATTTGGCAAAGGGCATGGAATTTTGGAAACAGACTCTCAAAAGTGGTATTCTTTCTTAAGTTTCTTCATACCAGATCTGAGATTTCAGCAGCTTTAAAACCTCATTTGATGGGTAGATTTTTTTTTATTCTTTTTTTTTTTTTTTAAATATAGTCAGATTGTGCTGGTTAAGTGACTTGTGCTTGAATTCTTCTCAGCTACCACATCAATCTGAACATCGATGCAGCTGTAAAAGCTGTTGTGGGGATCTTCAGTGTGGTGACAGGTCGAACTCCCCGGTTTTCTGTCTATGGAGGGAGCAGCAGAGAGAGCCTGGCACTCCAGAATGTGCAGGTGTGTGTCCTGTAGGCTGAATCAGCTCACAGTCTTTTGATTCTGTGGGTTTTGGTTGATTTTTTTTGGCTTTCCAACCTAACCAGCAACTCTGCTTTAGTTCCGAGTGTTAGTTATCCTGTTGAATAGTTTTTGTTAATTTGAGGACTTGATTTTTTTCTCTGTGTTACTGGAGAAATCCCGCTGTTTGCTCTGGAAGCAAACATTGAGTCATTTATCTGCTTTTTGGCAACAGGAGAGGCTTAAGTCACAGAGGAGTGTGGGTATTTGCCACAATTGCAGCTGGAACTGGAGGCTGGATCCCAGGTTGGTTTGGCATTACTGCCATCCTTAGAAAAAGCTGAGTTTCAGACTGGGGACAAAAGCAAAGTGAACTTTTTACAAATGTTTTCTATTAGACTAGAGGGATTTATTTACTCTATAAAAGGGTATGGTTTATCTGCATACTTCATCCATCATGGATCCTTGTTAGTGCTATTAGAGGTAGCAAATGGCAACTACTCTCCAATTTGCAGTTGGCCAGGAGAAACTTCCTCAGCCTGTGGCAGTAGCAGATGCTGAACCTGGATTTCCTGAGTGTGTTCAGCAATTTCTCCACAAGACCATCCTTCTTGCAGCCGCACTTACCCTGACTGCATTTTGTTCTTCATGTGTTTGTTTAGACAATTGATTAATAAAAGTGACTGGGGAGAAATCACTCTGCTATGTAAATTTTGCTTTCCTTCTCATTTTGCTTTGCAGGCTAGAATAAGAATGGTCCTTGCCTACCTGTTTGCTCAGCTGACACTGTGGGCTCGTGGGATGCCAGGGGGACTGCTGGTGCTGGGATCAGCCAATGTGGATGAAAGGTTGGTGAAAATGAGAAATCCAAACCCAGGTGGAACAGGTCACTGTCATTTCCTAGCAACTCTACCAAATCTCACTGTAGATTATTACTCAGAAGAGGTAACAACCTAAGAATACACTGGTAACAGTGACATTAATGAAAATAGTTAAATCACCCTGCATGGGAAATTGTGTATTTTTTAGAGGTTTAGCCAAAAGTATTGCTATAGCTTTCCCATAAAATGCTGTTTTCAATAGAGCTTAACTGTGCTTTCACTAGCCTAACTTCCCAATTTGTTGAATTTTCAGTTACTGTGTTAGGAATTAAGATGTGGACTTTGAGCTGAAAAAACAGACTTTAAAATCTGGAGTACAGTTATTAGAGCTGAGTATTTGAAGATTAAAGCAATCCGTTTAAGACTGGGAGTCGTGACTTCTGAAACTGAGAGTACTGTGTGCTGGTTGTGTAGGTCTTCTGAGATTTGTTTTACTTAGTTAGCACTGTATTTTAATTGTTCTGCACATATTGCCTCAGCATGGAAAGTTTTACAGTGCTTTATGATTGTTTAAAGTATCATCTTTTGGAGATTTCAGGGCTTTAGGATAGTCCTGTTGCAGTTAAACTTGTTTGCCCTTTAGGTATAAATATATTATTAATCTGCAGTCTTCAGTTTCTCCCTTTCTTCATGCTACATATAAATTCTGTGTAGCGTCAAGGATTATATATTATGCTGCAGTTACATTATTATGACCTGTTGCTGTATAAAATCTCCTGTTTTACTCAGTCTCCGTGGTTACTTGACCAAGTACGACTGCTCCAGTGCTGATATCAACCCCATTGGTGGCATCAGCAAGACTGATTTGAAGAACTTCATTCAGTACTGCATTGAAAACTTCCAGCTTACAGCCCTCAGGAGGTGCGCAGTGATTCAGTGACTGTGTTTGTTAACACTGGAGGAACTGTCTGAGACAGGTGCTTCATTTTTGGGATGAAGCGCTGTTTTAACAAACCAACACTCCTAAGACTGCATAGAATCCATGTTTTTCGTTTTCCCTCTCCCTTACAGTATCATGTCAGCTCCACCCACTGCGGAGTTGGAGCCCCTGGTGGATGGACAAGTGGCTCAAACTGATGAGGTAATAATGGGCAGTGCCTGTAAAATCCTCTGGTAAGCCTCAAAATCTGGGGTTTGTCCCGTAACTGTTGTTTACTCCTGTATGTAACCATGCTTATTGACAAGCATGTTATAAAAAGTCTTAAAGCTGCCAACAAGACATTAGTTTCCCACACCTGCCCTAGCTGTGTTGACAATAGTTTCCAAAACAGCAAATTAACATTTTTGAATTATTTTAGAGTTTTGGACACTTAGAAGGGTGGCTGTTGTAAAATGCAGTTTGTTTAAAGTTTTTTTTAATATCAAAAGAAAGTCAGGGCCTTACAGCTATGAAAATGACTGGTGGCAAAGCCCTTTTCTCCCCACACCCTTCTCTTTGCTGTCCCTTTGGAAAGGAGAGGACTGATAAAACTACCTCTGTGGCCTCCAGCCTCCCAATTCAGAGAGATTCCAGTGGGGTTTTTTTATTTCTGCTCATAATATTACTATGTCTTTTTGACATTGACAGTTTCATTTTGGTGTTTCTTTGATTTAACTGGATTATTTTAATTGCTTCATGAAAGTATTCATGAAAAATTGTATAGTTAAGATTTTCAGTGACTTTGTGTGTGTGTGTGTATCTTTTCAGGCAGATATGGGGATGACATATGCAGAGCTCTCAGTCTATGGGAAATTAAGGAAAATTGCAAAGGCTGGACCATACAGTATGTTCTGTAAGCTGATTAATACATGGAAGGAAATTTGTAGTCCAAGAGAGGTAATAGACCAAAAAGAAAAAAAAAAAATCAAATAGTTTAATGCTTTTATAACTGCCAAAATAGAGTATGTTTGGAGAAAGGTCAGGTTCCTTTTAACTGAAAGGAATAGGTTCATTATTTTGTGGTTAGAGATTATTCTACAGCTGCAGCAGAATATGCTGGAAAAGTTGGTCCGCATCTCTTAAATAGAACTTGTTGTCTTGTGCTGCAGATTAAAACAGTTGTTAATTGGGTAATTTGAAAACAATTACTTCAGAACTATACCTTGGCGAAAATTGTTCTCTGAAATACAGATTACCAACTACTCCTGAAGCCTTTGGTTATGTGTTCTGAGACAAAAAATTGTTCTTGCTTTGAAAGAATATCTAGACTGTGTAAAGGTAGAAATCAATCTCCAAAATACTGTGCTACTCTAAATTTGTTAATTAAAGTACTAAGAAACTTTATCTGATTAAAAGCTACATTCTTTGTACACCAGGTGGCATCCAAGGTTAAGTATTTCTTCAGGATGTATTCGGTCAACAGGCACAAAATGACCACCCTCACTCCTTCCTACCATGCTGAAAACTACAGTCCAGATGACAACCGGTTTGACCTGAGGCCGTTTCTCTACAACACCTCATGGTCCTGGCAGTTCAGGTGTATAGACAAACAGGTAAATGCCCTCTGCTTCTGGAATGATTTTTGTATTTAAATTATTCAATGTGGGTCAAGCCTGGTTCCATTGAATCTCCAGGAAAAGACAATTAACATTTAAGGCAGCAGTTATTACAGAAGTAATTGTGATTGTTCTTTTCACATAACTGTGAGGCTAAATCCTCTGATTCCACTGTAGGCTGTTTAGGTTCTTTGTTATACTGCTATGTAAACAAGAAAAAGAAAAAATAAAAGAATACACATATTGAGGACAGAAAGTAATAGGTGTACCCAGAATGTACATGTAGACATGTGTACCATGTACACATGAAGTCCTGTGCTAATGGGAGAAACAAGCTTTTGTGTTTTGGTTTCAGTTCAGGACCTGTCTGAAGGGATCTGCTTAATTGCAGGATTAAGACTTGACCTACATCAGTGTGGGGAAAGCCAGTGTAAGGGGCAGCAATTCACTGTGAGTGCTTCTCCCATCTGCTTCTGCAGCAATTCCTTTTTTGAATCTCAAGTTAGTTGACTCACAAATACAAGTTTGCTCAAACACAGCAGCAGTAATGGTACTGTGCTCAGTTTGGGCACTGAGATGGGGAGGGGCTCAGGCAATTATTGAAACCATGCTTAACTTTTTATAGTTTTTAGCCACCCCTTCAAACATATTTTAATGCCTCTTTTATGGCAGAAGTGCTGGGGTGAAGAATTTCAGCACCTTGAAGATTTTCTGCCACAGATTTTACACTCCCGTTGCTTTTAAGAATATGTTAATAGATGTAATAAAATATTAATTACTTCATCTGTGAAATGCCAGACATGTTGTAATAGTATTTTACTACCTTGAAGCTTGGGATAAAAGCAGTGCAGTACTTTATTGTAAAGTATGTATGGTGGGGGATTTCTTACATCATATCAGACTTTTTCCCACTGAAGTCCAGGACAAAAGTTATTTTGGCCTCAGTGGGAGTCAGGCAAAATGCTTTTGTAGGGTCTGGACCAAAATGTAATTATTTTATGCTTACGGTAAATGTAAGATCTTTTAATGATGCAGGATATTGTTATACTCTCTAACTAAATTTGTATCTAATACCAGTTGTGCTCTGCAAGGGTAGTGGCCATTGCCACTTACTTCTGGAAACTGGGAGACAAGTTTGGGAAGATTTTTATTGTGTAGATAAGAGTAACCTGAACTGGTAACTTCTGCAGCTCTTTGCAAGACTGGAAAATAATAACTTGCAGTGGTTTGAGTCAAATCTGCCTATTCAAGAAAAGGAATACAGGAGGAGTTTCCTCTTATTGTAGGTGTTCAGCACAATTGTAATTCTGAAGAGAATCACTCTCTAGGACAGTGTCCCACTGATGATTCTGCTCCTGGGACTCAATCTGCACTTAAGGTTTTTCTGGCATAGTAACAGGACTGTGAAAATGTGCCATAAACTTGACATAAAACCCACTTTTAGTAAGGTAATGCCAAGTTTTCCTGTAGGAGAGTCATGTTACAGCTCAAGCTCATTTGTGAATGGAAACAATTTGGAGTGCTAATGATAGAGAAATCTGTTGGATTTGTAGAAAGTACTTTTCTGCTTTGGATGTTTGTAGTGTAGTAAAGCTGGTTTAATTATCCACTCATTTTTAGTGCAAAATTCCCTTTGTATTTGCTGCAGAAGGAACAGGGGTAAAAGGAATTTAAGATCATAGCATTCGCTGGGAATTGCCAGACTTGCTATTGGTGTCTTCACGTCATTCAGCTCTACCTGGCTGAGGGGGTTTAGAACAATGCTAGGAACTGTGGCAGTGCTGTCTGTACGTTCTACCTTGGAGCTGTGTCTCAAGTAAAAGATTTGTGGTCAGAGCACAAATGATGCACTTCCAGGTGCCAAAGTGTTCACTGGGATTTTAATAGCTGGCATAATTTGAAGGAACTGTGATGCAGCTCAGAAAAAAGCCAGCACATCTGCCTGCAAGGACGAGATATCTGCAGGCTGTCTTCTGCTTTTTCCAGTGTCAAACCAAAAGATTTATACACTTCATAAAAACCTGATCTTTGTGTGTTTGTGTGCTACTGTTTCATCTTTGTGTGCTATTGTTTACAACCAGTAGCAGATGTTGATGGAAGAACAAGCTTATTTTTGCTACTGAATTGTTTTCCTTTTTACCTGCAGGTATCCAAGCTAGAAAAAAAGGAAGGAATTTCTGTAGTTGAAGATGTGGACTGAAAAAAAAATTTGCCAAACGGAATGTTCAAAACTGTTCATATACTGTGATAATGAGCAGGGATGACCTGCTTAACAGTTCTTGAGCTGACCATTGTAATCAATTTTTTTAATTGACTCCCTGTTTTATTCCCAATATACTTAAACTGTAGTTTGGCTAAGGGATCATTTATTAAGGATTTTCTTCAACTTGAGTTAATTGCCTTTAATTTAAAATATTTGGATAATCATAAATAAACCCAGGGTCATCTTTTGGTTCTGATAATTTGGATATGACTTTTGAATAACATTCAGCTGAATGTGCAAAATTTTAACAGTTCTGGCATGTGCTGTTGAGGGGGAAAAACTCACCTTACTTTGCAATAAAGTTGTAATTTTGTCATGCTAATTGACTCAGTTCTTATTCTACGTGTTTTTTATTTACCTGGCACTAGCTTTGTAGAGTGGTCCAGTGTTTTTAGTGGCCAAAAGGTCTAACTCAGCAAGGTATTAGAAGCACGTTTATCTTGAAGAAGATGAGTAATCTTCATGTTAGTGGGATCGAATTTAGAGTTCAGCTTCTTGTTCTGTTTGAATGAATGCAAATGCAGAATGAAGTATAAAACCAGTATCCTCTGAGCTCAATTAGAGTGTTACCCCCATCCCATCTATGGTTTGCAAAAATGTAATTTTTAACTTCATGGCTTCAACAGATCTTTTAAATTTGTTCAGTGCTGTGGAGCAATAAAAAAGGATGGGCTTGTTCCTTTGCCTGAGGCCCTTTTCTGCCTTTCCATTTAATGTTTGGCTGTTCCCATTTCTTTTTTAAACCTTGATTTGAATGGTGCACACCTAATAGGGAAATCTAGAAATGCATTTCTGCAGTTCTGGGCAAACAACATTCTTAACTGCAACAACAGGAGAGCTTAGGCCCAGTGAGACTTTTGTTAAAATAGTCTTACATTGTGCTAGTGGAAAATGTCTGCTAAAAAGGGCACATTCTCCATGTTTGTTTTCCACAATTCAGGAGATGATTCACTTGGAGTTAAAGATGCTGCATTGTTCACTCTGTATTTGTTATATGGCACTAATTTAAATACATAACTAACTTACCTTAATGGGTGGTGCTGGTAGGAAGGATGGAAAACCCCAGCTGTGATTTGCCTTCCTTCACAGTTAGTTGGGCACTTGCACTTCCCATTTCATCCAGAGGGAGTGGATGAATGCTGAACAGAAGTCCAAGAATTGTATATTTGAAGAGTTTTTATTTCTTTGTTTCCTCTGGAAGTTACTGGTTTCTCTTTCTGGACAATCACAGAAGAGGAAAGAGGAGACATTTGCTTTCATTCAAATAAAAAATAATAGCACAAAAATACAATATTTACACACATCTCCTGTGTTAGTGTTGTTACCCTATTTCAGACACTTGTCTCTCCTAGGAATAGGATTTACACCATGTGTACAAATTGCATTTCATTTCTTGCCTGCCAATGCTGTCTACAGATTATACCAGGTCTCTCCTATTTTCCTTTTACTATCCAGAAATTATCACTGTCTGTTCCATCTGATGCCTGTAGTTCGACTGTTACCAACACTTAACTCCAATGTTATCAGTGCATTGTTGCCTACTGAGAGTGGGAAATAATTCTAACGTGTAGCTGATGATCACTTTTTACTGGAGACAGCCTATATTGGGTTTGTGGCCAGGTTTTAGTGGGGGAGGGCTACAGACGTGGCTTCTTTGAGAAGCTTCTGGAAGCTTCCTCTGTGTCTGGCAGAGCCAAGCTGGCTCCAGGATTGGACCCACCACTGGGCAAGGTCAAGTCAACCAGTGATGGGAGTAATGCCTCTGATAACAGATTTAGGAGGGAGAAAAAGGTGTTGTGTAGAAGTAACTGCAGCCAGAGAAGAGCAGGATGACAATCTGTGAGGGGAACAGCCCTGCAGACACCCAGCTCAGGGCAGAAGCAGGGCAGGAGGTACTCCAGGCCTGGGAGCTGAGATTGCCCTGCAGCCCCTGGTGAGGCAGCTGTGTCCCTGCAGCATGTGGAGGGCACAGGGATGCACAGATCCACCTGCAGCCCTTGGAGGGGCCCACACCACAGCAGGGGGATGCCCAAAGGAGGCTGTGAACCTGTGGGCAGCCCATGCTGGAGCAGGGTCCTGGCAGGGACCTGCAGACCTATGGAGAGAGGAACCCATGCTGGAGCAGGGTCCTGGCAGGGACCTGCAGACCTATGGAGAGAGGAACCCATGCTGGAGCAGGGTCCTGGCAGGGACCTGCAGACCTATGGAGAGAGGAACCCATGCTGGAGCAGGGTCCTGGTAGGACTTGTGGCACTGCGGGCAACCCACAGTGGAACAGGCTGTTCCACAGCTGAAGAATGGCAGCCCGTGTGAAGGACTTGTGTTGGAAACGTTTGTGGAGGATTGTTCTCTGTGGGAGGGAAACACCCAGGATGAAGGAAGGGAAGGACTCATTGCCCTGAGGAGGAAGTAGTGGCAGAAACAACTAGAACTGACCATAATCCTGTGCCCTGTCTAACTATGCCGCTGAGAGACAGAGGTAGAGAATCAGGAATAAATTGAAGCCCAGGTAGGAGGGAGGGCAGGGTTGTTTTCAGGATTTGCTTTATTTCTCATCCTGTTTTGATATGATTGGTAATAAATTCAAATAATTTTGCTATGTCAATTCTGTTTTGCCTGTGATGGTATTCAGTGAGTGACCTCTCCCTACCCTTCATTCATATTTTCTCTCCATGGCCAGCTGAGGAGGGGAATGATGGAGCAACCTAGGTCAATCCACTGCACAACCATTATGGTAAAGATAACATCAAAGAGTTTTCTTTTATATCTTCAGCTGGACGTTACCCTGACTTATTTGGAAATCAGTTTTAAACTCATTTTTGACTAAACTGTGGTGTAGATGAAAGCAAAAGCTACCCCATTGCTATTTATCAAACATATATAAAATAATACATGTTCCTTTTCAGAGATAAATAAAGGTGGCCCATAGAGACCAATCAATTTTTTGTCATTTGGCTGAATTTGTGACACATCATGACTATG
>VYXD01012432.1:81188-109816 GCA_013397195.1 Hylia prasina | reverse complement strand
ATGAGCTGCATTTTCTCTTGCAAATACACAAGACTAATCAAGTCTTATGGACAAAACCCTGTGCTCAAAGAAATCACTAGAAAAAGAACAGCTTAAGTGCCATTCTGTATTTCAGTTTTACAGCTGGGATTTGGTTGGTTTATCATTTATTGTAGAACAGTGAAAAATGGTATTTATTATGTGGAGAAGTAAGATTGCTTTTCTTCATACACTTGGCTTTGTCACAACTATGCCCATTTGTTATGAGTAAGATTGCAAAGAGACCATCAAGTTCAGCAGCACCAGCAAATCCAGGTTATTATTTTCAGTCTGAAAACTTGTGCGTAGCTTTAGTATAATTCAAATGATGTCCGCTTTTATGATTACAACAGTAAGAACTAATCACTGGTTGACATTTTTATCTAAGTGTGGATGCTGGGGACTAATTTGCCAAAAAATCTATAGCTTCTATCCAAATTCTTCTGGAGGATAATTGGTGTTCATTGTGACTTTGTGAATCTATTTTCTATGTTAAGAAACATGTATGGACCTGTTAATCACATATCTCTGTCCATCACCTGTCTAGAAAACTTCAGTTGTCATTTGCAAATTCTCTAAATTTTTTAGAGAATAATTTATTCCTAAAATTTATTGTCTCTGTGTTGAATCTTCACATTTCTTTTGAAAATGAAACTGAAGATTTCACAGTCTAACTTTGGGGATTTCATATTCCCTGATTGTCTTCCATAGTCAACAGAGGAAGACGATAAGGAAACGGCCTCAAGCTGCACCAGGAGAGACTTGGATCAGATGTTTGGAAAAATGTCTTCACTGAAAGGGTTGTCAGGAGCTGCACCAGGCTGCCCATGGAAGTGGGACTCCCTGAAGGTGTTGTGTAGATGTGGGACTTGGGGAGAGGCTTTACTGGTGGACTCAGCAGTGCTGGGTTAACAGTTGGATTTAGTGGTCTCAAAGCTCTTTTCAAAGCTAAAATATTCTGTAATTGCATGATTGATGTTCTCTGAACAGCTCCATGAAGGGATCTCTGTAATCAGAACACAAGGGAATTAGCTTCTCCAAGAAAATGTACACCTTGTGTGTCATTCTCTTGAATTCTTCAATCACACAAATGTTTTCGAGTACTTGGTCCATGTGTCTTGTCCCTCAATCACTAATAACTGCTTTGTACTGAAAAATCAAAATTTTTTCATGTACAGTGAATGTCACTGATGTCTCCAGCATCTGCTCACGGGACCCTTGTAGAGGTCGAGTAGAAAAACCACTTATGCAAACACACTTCCCCAACTGGACTAATTTATAAAATTTATACAAAAAGACAGGGCACAATTTCCAAAACAGTAGTTCCATGGCTTGAGTGTTCTTTCAATAAGGTTTCATCACCTCATGGCACAATTCCTGCTCAGTTTCTATGTATTTTTTGGGAAACACTAAGTGAAAGAAAATCACCATTTCAAGGGGCCAAGTGAATACATAGCCTTACTGGAGCTTTGTGGGTAGATTTAGGGACTGTTTTAATTCAGAGTCAAAAAGGGGCTAACAAACTTGCCATTTTTATAAGGTTTAATCTGAATACCTGCCCCTGGTATTTCTGTTTTGGGAGATACTTATATTATCTCTTCAGCACTACACTAACCATCAGGGTGACTGTTCCCTGCAGCTCTGCTGACTCAAAATAATGACTCGTAGGGGAGCTCTAATGACAGAACAAGGGGCAATTACAGACACAGCATGAGCCTTGGAATAACTGTGTGATGTATTTTGTGCAGTTGATTGACCCTGTGTTAAGTTCATTTGGGCTCTGCTGCTGTAGATCTGGCCTATGCCTGAAGGTATATGGCTTGTTAATCTCAATATAAGAAGACAGAACAGATTAGATCAAATCAGATCTTTCAGACAAAAGCAAAACTGCTCCAGTGCTGGGACAATAAATGATAGCAAAAATATGGGACTCTGAAATATTCCTTTTGCCTATTGACAGTAAGATCTGAGGTTGTAAAAACAGATTATTCAGCAATTTTTAAAGTTGATCTCCATGAATGAAAAAAGACAAGGAGACTTTTTTCCTTAGATATTGGAAAGGGCTATCAAGAATTCTGAGCGGTCAGAATAAATAAATTTATACAGGAAAAATCTCAGGAAAAATCTCCCATGAGAATTGGTCTATGAGCCAAGGGCAAAACCAATCAGAATGTGTCCCTTCATGTTCTTGTCTCTGAAATACAACCCTGCTGCAGTTGCTCGGGACAGAAGAGCATTTTTTGATAACTTGTCATAATTCCAAATCCAGTAATTGCTACTGAAGAACAGAGAAGAGGAAACTGTGGGTGGTTTCTCACATCAATATTAGCATTTATCATCAAATCAACGACAGTTATCCAACATTCATGTGGAAAAAAAAAACTACAATGCAAGGAGACGTTTCTGAATGTTTCTGAAGTGCTTTTCTCAGAAACAAGGCTGGGATTTAAAACTGGTTCAAAACCACTGCTCATCAGTGAAGCTTTTTTACAAGCAATCCCACTCAACTTTCTTTCAAAATGACTGTTAATATTGCTATTAATATTTAATATAAATCTAAAAAAACCTATAGGAGCAAGTTTGATACAAGCATGTGCATGAAGAAGAAGCTACATCTGGATTGTACAAACACAAAAATGTTTCTAAAAACACTGTATTCCAAAAGTATCCCCTCTGATATCCATGGTTATGCTAATTTGTGCTGAAAGGTGTTTTTTTAAACATCAGTCACTGTGAAAAACTTAAAGCTGGCATATAATTTCTACCTATTTTATGATCTCTTTAAAATGCCAGAAATACATGAAATGGCCCCATAAAATCACACTTAGGAACACAGAATTCTGTGCAAGGTACATATTAGTTTTATCCAAATAATAGTGATGCTTGACTAGTTTAGAATAATGTGCACAATGTGCCAGCCAGCAAAGTACCTAAATGGTTGTGTATGTGACAGAACTTACATCCAAATATAAGGCAGCAAGACAAATGCCAGTCTGGTTTGTGGAAACCTCCAGTGAATGCACAATTTTCCCAGGCAATGCATTTATATATTTAATGATTTATAGTGTTTCTATTTACTATTTAGGTAGTTGAACATGGAAATCAATTTACTCTTGGACACATTAATGCTACTTGGAAATTCGTTTCAATTTTTTTTTTCAAAAGATGCCAGCAGAAAAAATCTGAGCACCAAGTCTGACAGTCACAACATTTTAAAAGTTTTTCACATGCTCATTACTCGGTCAGTGATCTGACACACCACTGACACACTGTCATGGCCTACTAAGCAGAAGATAGAGAGGGCGGGGGGCTTGCAGGAGGTCTTGTCTTTTCCTCCCAGAAAGGAACAGCAGAAAGAGGCAGGTTTTCATAAAACTTAGGCTTGTGTAAAACTACATTTGTTCAAAAGTGGAGTGATGCATGGATTCAGAGCCCCTCAGGGAAATCGTCATTACAGAGGTGGGATGTACACTGACATCTAAAAATAACACAGCTTTGGTGTCAGATGCAGCCCCTCTTTCTGAAATCTGCCCCTGCTTTGACTTCAAGAGAAAACATTCAGATCCTCAAAGACCTCTCTCCTGAGCTAAAGAAAATCTCCATTATCATTTGGCAGCAAGAGATTTGACATTCTCTCTGCATGTTCCTGCTACTGGAGGGCATGAACATTAGACCTCCAAGAAAACACACATATGTAGAAAGGCAGTAACAAAAAGTGCACTGAGGGGAAAGTTGTATTTTTAACAAATCTCCCATGACCTATTTTTATATATCAATGAAAATTTTTATTTAAAAGTTGGAGGGGAGGGTTGGAGGAGGAAGAGGAGAAATCCAATCCTATCTCAAAATATTCCCTGCAAGGTATCGAAACTCTTTTTTTTTTTTTTTTTTTCCCAAAGGATGACTGGATGGGCATTAAAAGGCAGAAAGTATTATCAGGGCTATGACCTCTCTGGTGCTTTATAGATTCAAAACAAAGCAGCTTTATTGATATGATTTTAAGGAGCTCTCAGAGGCACAAAATGCAGTTGCTATAGGAATAAATAGCAGACATCCCTTTGAGAACAACAGATGGCATCCAAGGTGACTTATCTCCCAAACAGGTAAGTGCTCACTTTCACTTATTTGTAAATAGCCATCATTTATCCTGGTCTGTTCAGAGGGTCCCAGTGGTGTCACCTGCATCAACGACTGAAAGAAACGGATGACAAAAATAAAATGCAAAAGCACAGGTTTAACTTGTTTTGCCCCTCAGCATATCTGAGACCTGAAGTGCTACATAAAGAAATCTGTAGGAAATAAAAAGTAATGGTACTCTTGATAAAAATTATGCATTCCAGTAGATTTTGAATACAGCATAGGGGAATCCTAATGTCCTTTCTTTCCTGCTGAGATTCTAGTATAAAAAGAACTTACCTCACTAAAACATCTGGCTAAAAACAAGTTTTGTAAGTAGCCTGGATATTAAGAATGAGCATTAACAGCTTAAGTGGAGATGCACAGCTGCAAGTTACTTATTAAAATGCTTTATCATTCATTAAGTCCCAATGGTAGAACCAGAGGAGCTGGAAAGAGCTGACAGACCTTCCAGGCTGCTCTTAGAAAGTGGTTCACAATCAGCATTAGAGGCAACCCAGTTAAAGTGAAATCATGTCTCAACTACCACAGGAAAAACAACAACAACTACAACAAACCCACACCCAAAAAATAAAATAAAATCCACAAAACCAGACCTCCTTGGGAGACAGATTGTTGGTCAGCTCCTCAGGACGGACTCCAGAATGGTTTGACCTTTAGAAGCAGCAAGTGTCCACATTAGCACTGCAGTCTGTATCAGCAGGGCCCTTGGGATGCAAACCCCTCAGCTGTCCCACTGCTGTGACACCTTGTCCTGCAGCACTGTTGAGGAAGGCCCTTTCAGAGGATGCTGAGGAGAAGCTGCTCCCTGGCACCAGGCCAAGCACACTTGGCTACTAGGTGGCATTTAGACTCTACAGCCAGAGCAAAAGTGGTTTAAAACAAGCTCCTCCCCACTCCTGCCAGGTCCCCCCTGCTCTGCAGATCTGCTCCTACCTCTACCACACTGTGGCTAATACATTTATTTCCAGAGCACTGGAGGATCCCACGTTATGCTACTAAAGTGCAGCATCATTTTTCACACAACACAGCAATCCTTCTGATAAGACACAGCATTCTTCCTCTTCCTCAGCTTGGGTGAGACTCCGTTCCAGCCTAGCTCCCTAGAGGATGCTGAGGGGTTTTGAGGGTATTTCTAGACCAGCCCTTACAACATCTCAAATAAGATGCACAATTTCTCAGATATTCAGTACCCCACAGAATTTGTAATCTTTAAAGCTGATGAATAACTACATTCTTGGCAAACAGTGCTACTGAATGGTAGAGCAAAATATCACTTTTCTTGTATCTATGGATCAAACTAGTGATCAAATTACAATCCTTGGTTTTTCTGTTGTCACAACTTCAGTCCTGACAATGCAGGACAAACATTACCTCCCATAAGATTGTTCTTCTGTAAAATCTTGAAAGAGAATCAAGGAAAGCAAGGAGGAGAAAGAGTTGTGACTAATTAGCTCCGTTTTGCAAATGAAAATAATTCCTTTGGCTGCAATTACAAACAACTTTAAATTGCTGCTCCCATTTGTACAATTCTTAGAGGTTTTGTTTTAAGTTGATGCAGTGGGATTTACATACCATTCAATTATCTCAAGCCTCTCTAGAAAAGCCACTTATACTTGATTTTGAATTCAGGGTGCATGTCTGGGAGGAATGAGAAAGGAAACATGTTTGATTTCTCCTCCTATTAAAGGATTTCCACAGAAACACACTATCACAATTTTGTCCCATGGGCACAGGGAAACCCACAGAGAAATAACCAAGAGGAAATGCTTGGCAGCAACACCTGGCAGAAAGGATACTCAGTGCTGAGTGCCACTGAAACTTGCAGGAGCAAGAATGGGCCCACAAACAGGTGTTTCTCCACTGTGAAACACAACTAACATCAAAGAGAGTTCCCTAGCTTCACCTCCATGTCCACCATGCAAGATCACTGCTTGTTGTCCTAATCCAATAAAATAAAGCTAATCCATTCTGAGGACCCCTCAAGTGTTCATTTCTCAGATTATTGCAGCGCGAAAAGAAAAATCCCCAATGATTTTTTACCAATCACAAAATTGCAGTGAAGAGAAGGACTGGTGGTGTTGAGGACTTGATGTGAAGTAACACAAGATATCCTCCAGCAGATGAATATTGCCCTCACAACAGTGCCCCAACCAGCAGCAGAGCAGTAAAGATTTCAGAGAAGCATCATCCAAGCATCAGCAGTGCCCCCACATTGCTAAATCACACTCCAAATTCAGGCTCCTCTCCTCTGTGCTTTTTGTACCATTTCTGAACAGGGAAGGACTAGAAAAGTGCCCATGAACAAAAGAAGCAATGACAGAAAAGACTGGCTCCTCCATAACAAATTGTCAAAGAGAACTGAAAAATGCTCATAGTTTACCAATATGAAGATGTATTTTGGTGATAAGTTTCCATACTGCAAACAACATCTTCCACCCTCCTTCCCAAAGTGTTTTTCATGAAATATTAGCATTCAAATTGATCTGTCAGAATGATTGTTGATGTAGTATAGAAAGGCTATATTATCCTGCTCTGCAGTTTGCCTCAGAGCAATCTTGATTCAGATATTTACATAACCAAAGATTATGACATCTTTTCCAGCCCTTTTGATGTGTCTGTCAGCAAGATGTCAATCAGATTAATTCTAGCTAGATTCTTTCCTGATACCAAAGAATAGCTTTGAGGCATGAAGCAGTCATTTTGCCAAGGAGAAAGCTTGTTTTCCAAAAAAGACCCCTGACAAATCATTTGAAGCAGAAAACACATTTACACAAGAATGAAAAATGTGTGCTTTATTATCCTTGAGGCCCAGGATGTAGTGGATTTGAAGGCAAGCATGAGCACTGGTAGAAATATCTCTAAGAATATCTTAAAAGTACTAAAATATCTCCTACATCTTATATCAAATATCTTATTATTTTATTGCTAGTCCTTCTAATTGATTGATAGATGCAAACTGGGGAAAACCATATGCTAAAGGACATAGAATTGGCCAATATTCAGACAAATGTTGCAAAGCTCAACTATTCCCAGATAGTGTTGAGACTTGCCAAGGCTCAGAGGTTACACAACTCAAACTTCCACAAAGCTCCCCCTTACTCCCCAAACCTCACCTCCATTTTGCTGTAGCATTCTCCTTCCACCACAGTAAGAAGAATAGAACAGAGCTTTCTGACATTGATGAAAATTGTCTTCTTTTTGCAGCTGGTTCAGGTGACCAAATGGGCAAAGCCACTTGCTCTTTGTTAAAATTAAGGCTGTTTTGTGCAACTGTTGAGTAAGTGAAATTAAATTATAACAGGGAGGAAAATTCTCATAAAGGTCAATATCCAAGCACAGAATTAATTGATGTAGAGTAATTCTCTACTAAGACCTTACAGCACAAAACATGGGAAGTTTTTAGAGAGAATATGTTTGTATATAAACTGGTGCTGGAGGAGAGGAAAGATTGAGTAAACAGGAAAATATCCAAAAGGACAGAATAAAGGACCAGACAGAAAGAGAAGAAATGCAATAAAAGAAGGATTGGCATCTTACACATTAACAAGAAGAAATATGGACAATCAAAGGCAGTGCAGCAGATGAACTAACAAAGGACTAGATCCAAATCCCAAACTAAGGCTCTAGAAGAGACCAAATGAAGAATCAAATAACTCATGAGAATTTCTCCAAGCCTTTCCTTCACCTCTTGCTGCTAATGGGTGAGTAAATTGGGTGCTCTTTCCTATCAATGGCTTGATATTGCAGACTAGCAGGAAAAGTGAATTTGATTTGCAAACATTCTCATAGCTGAGCTTTACAATCCCAAATAGTTTACATTTTCCACATTGTTTTGCAAAACTACAAGTTCTTTCAGAAAACATGTGTCGTGTTTGTCTAACATCTGTCAGTGCCAGGAAGAGGTTACTGAGCAGAGATGTATCAGATACAGGACATCTGCTGACCTCATTTTGCTTGTCCATTGATAAATTTATCATAGTAGAGATAAAGCTCATATGCGCTACACAGGCCCAAGGTAAATGTTGTCTCAAGCATTCTTGCCCTCAGAATACAGTAACTGCTTTCATATTTCCAATCACCTTTTGGCTCAACTGTCAGATTTAAATCCTCCTGTAAGTTTAAAGCTTTTTTCTCCAGTAGTACAGCACCTGACATTATATGAATGATACAGATGAAAGACAAAGGTATCTGACTGATATTAAATGCTGTCACTCAGCTGGGGCTGGGTGGATGCCAACTGGTCAAGTTCTCCAAAATCTTTGAACAGATGCTGTGGCTATTCCAGGTTTATTTCAATTTCACACTCTTCCTATCTATGCTGACAGCTGGTTTTGACAGTCTGCTCTCTTCTTCTCAGCTCTCATGTCAATCTCACACACATAATAGCTGGATTAGAGTTTAAACAATAGTGATTAGATCAGGTAGAAGAGGAAGCATGGTGGCAATAAAAAATAAGATATTTCAGTAGCCCTTCAAACTCCAACCACTTCAGCTGAAAGCAAATTTACAGGAACTCATCCAGAAAGCCAAAAATTATTCAGAACAGAAGAGTAGGAATTTTATCAAAGCTTGGGGATATCTTGTTGGTTTTGTGAGTTTTTCTCAAATCACATTAATATTAATTTCCATGAAAGAATTTCACTGAACAATTCTATCTTCACAGTCTCAGTATTTAGAGGGGTCAACAGGTTACAGTTACATCACCTTATCCTTGGCAGTTCTCTGTGAAAAGGCTCTGGACCCTGCAAGTCATTTGATGCAATTTAGCCCTCATTAAAATAATGAAGGCCCTTGCCTTTGTAAATCATTTTAACATAGGTTAAATATCGAATAAATAATCAGAATAAAGAGTTGTGGATCAGACCCCATCACATTTAAGCATGCCAAGGAGTGCTGTATGCTGTCAACAGGAAAACCCAGCCCTACATAAACACTGCTCTCCTCCACAGGAGGGACAGGGGCAATAGTGGAAATGCAGTTTTGCCATCTGTTAAATAATTCACACAAACAAGAACTGAAGATGTATTGTTTTTCCAGAAATGCTGGCTGTATATTTTAAAAGGTAGCCTCTACAGTCCTCACATCCATAATTAAGTTTGTGGGTAGACTGAAGAAAAGAATTCCATTTGCAGAAAAACTCAACAGATGGTATTGTGTATTAAAGTAGAAGCATGTGAAAACTATTTGAACAAATGGCAGATGTCTCTGTCAACCTTCTCCTGTGCCATTAAAGACTGGCATTTAAGCTATTATTCAGACTCCCAGAATTTCACAAAAGTCCTCTGAAGCTTGTGCTGGCTAAAGATCTTTGCAGGCCCAGAGATAACCAGGAGATAACCAGAGGAGAGAAAGGGCAGTACAAAAATGCAATGTATTAAAGGTTCACAAGAGGATATTTTAGGGATCTGCATTCTACTACGTGACATGCAGGTTTTCTCAGATGGTACCAATTCATAATACACCCTTCTTTTTAAAACATACATTCTTTTTGCATGGGACTAACAGTGAATTAGGTTTATTATAGTCAGTGTAAGCTGCACAATCCAAGTTCATAATAATGAACTTGAATAATTATCATAATTTGTAATAATTGAAGTTGATGCCTCTGAATACAAACACTTTATGGGCACAGACTTTCTCCAAAGTGGCCACGCCTGCTACTGCTGAAGAGAGGCAGGAGGTTTCCCATTCATATGGCAAAATTAGAGGTGACTATTCACAGAACCAGGAAGAATAAAAAAAATCATTCAGTTACAAGAAAAAATGTTGCTTAAATACACATAATATAAAGGACAATCTGTTTTACTTTGAAGAGCTTAGATAATTTTATTTTTAGGAACACCTTTGAAAGACTCAAATCCTCTCTAAGCAGCAATTGCCCAAAGCAATGAAACACATTAATATTTTCACTATAAAAAGTCCATAGTTAGCTGTTATGGAAGCTTATTCTTAATTTAGGCTTATCTTAGGCTTTTGTTTACCCAGAACACACGAGCTATCTTCCCCAGGGAAGAACAGAGGGCCTGCTAGCTAGATCTGATTAGCAAGGAATCAAAGCCTGTCTCACACTGTTAATGCTTTAGGAACTGCCTGGTCCCAGTCCTGGCTGATCTGCAATCCAGGCTCCAATTCTGCACTGTCCCAGAGACTCTTTCAAGAGTCACTTCCATTCTAATGAATTCTCTTAATAAGACAAACTTTACCTCATCGAAAATGAGAAAGGGCCCTTAGAGCCAGCATGTGTTCAAAATGCTTTCCCCTGGTTCATGCTGGTTTTAAGAATCTTGATCCAAATTCAGTGTCAAAGGGAAGAGCCTGTCTGGTGCTTGGGAGGCAGAACACACAACCATCACATCAGCTACTTAAACCCAAGGAATCACCTTTTACACATCAGGATGTGCAAGAGCCATCCAGGCCAGCAGGGAGAGGCTGCTACACTGCCTGGGACAGGAGTCACAGCTCCAAGCAACACAAATGTAAATGGAAGGCAACTGCAGCCCATGGAACATCCAGAGAAAAAACCCAAACACACAACTGTCCTCCCTTCAGCCCCAGACCTGGTGTATTTTGGGAGTATATAGATACACCAACTACTCCTTGTGTCTCTGCAAAAGTAAATCCCTTTACTAAAGAAAGTGCAGATGAACGGATTCCTCAACTTCACAAGCAGAGTTGAAGTAGAGAGCCCTTCTCACTGATAATATGCTCTGCATATTCTGAACTATTGGCAGATAATTGCTGCATATTTCTCCTACTTTACTACATCTTCCCGCTTTCATGTACTCATTGGAGATTAAATTCTAAACTTGAAGAACTAATTTCTTTAATGCAGCTTTTTCTCTTCAGTTTTGCATACAATACTTCTTTTCTGCTATCAACTCCAGCTACTTTAGAGAAAAGTGTTTAAACCTGTAGCTAAGTGGGCTGTTTTTCTAAAGAGTTAATTCTGCACAGATTCCTGCTTTCTCAGCAGGTTGCAAAGAAAATGGATGCACAAATGTGCCTGTAAATATAGATTAAAACATTGACATCATATTCTTATCTTAAAATGGAGTATGTGGAGTTTGCAATTTTGCTTGTATTGCATAGACTGTATCACTGAATAAGAGAAAACCTGTTATTACTTTTATAGTTTAAGTTAGTCACAAAGCAAATAACAGGTAAGTGCACCAACCCAAAGATCACATGCAGCAAAATTAGTTTGCAGTGACTTAAAAGGGTTTGGATTGTTTATACTAGAGCAAGTCTATAAGTGAACACACGGGATAAATTCACAGCTCTAAATGAAGATGCAAAACGAACCAGGAACACAGCAATTTCAGAAATAAACTACAGCACTTTCAGTTCTGCTGTTGTGCTTTGGGGTTTGGTTTTGTCTATTTTTAAACAGAGCAGACAAAATGCTAGAAAATACACCAAGAACACCTTCAGCTTCACCGCATTCCTGCAGATGCAGCTGGTCAGCAGCACTGCTGTGCACTGAATAGACTGCTACAAGAGATGGTACAACATTAACTACCCTTACTGAGATAATTGTTCAAGTACAGAAAATAAGTCATTTCAAACGATATATTCTCAATAATTTCTTTTTGTAATTGACCTTAAAACTTTCTTGCTTTATCCTGGATGATATCAGGGCTTAAAGATCAAATTATGAAAGAATTAAATACTGATTGCTAACTAGGAGCAAGGGAAATATTTCCAGCAATGCACATGATAGAAGCTGTTAAATCTTGCTATTTCTCTCTGTTTGCATTTTGATTTTTTTTCTTTTTCAGAAGAAATGGCTTAACTTGATAGCATCTATGGCTAAAAAATCACATCAGGGCAAAGCATAAATTGTATCTTAGAATGGTTAACTTCTTTGTCTACACTAGACATGTGCCTTTCTCCCTGAAGATCAAGTGCTGAGTGACACTAAAACAATGTAAATACAGCATAGACAGAGCTGTTCTTATCCAAAGAATTAAAAAGGCAGCTGAGAATTAATTTTTTTTTCCACCAAATCAAACCATCAAATTAATTCTGTGCTGGTGGTCATCACTGACAGGTTCATGTTACATCATCTGGACAGCCCTAAATAGAGTTGATGGGAAAACCAGCAGAAAAGGAGACAAACTGCTCAGTGCCAACACACAGTTCTCTGAGTGAAATCTGCACTGCCACTGTTTGGGTGGGCTGGAGCATCTTTTGCAAGGAGATTACAGTCCTAATTGTTATCGAACTCCTTCCTTTCATTTGTATTCAACTTACTCCTACAAAAGAATCCAACAAACAAACAAACAAAAAAATCTTTTTGCCTCCTACTAATCAAAATCCCAAGCAGGCTGTTCAGGTGAAATTTATTTTTTGAAAAATATTTACATTCCCATTTCTAAAATACATAATATTAAGAAAATCAAAGTGAAGAACACATGCCTCTAACTCTTTTACAAGAATGAAGTTCTATACAACTATTTGGATATCCAACTGCTCAAATGGAGCTTAAACTGTTAATACCTTTATACCTGTGCAACATGCCACAGTGATGTACTGCACACTGACAAAGTTTGGTTTTGATGCTGTTTTTTGTACTAAAACTTACATTATACTGGTTACTGATCCAGTGAAAAGCATGATTGATTTCCTACTTGGCTTTGCCATTAAAGAGAGAAAGGCCCAGTAAATGGCTCTCTTTGTAAGGTGTCCCACCACATGAAAATCAGTGCCTACCCCTTAATTGCTGACAGATGGCAAAACTCTAACTACAAGCTATTAGACAAGTAGAAAAAATGTACCACAGGGCTGACATGGATTAGATGCAAACTCAAAATACCTTCTGATAAAGTTAAAACTTTTAAGAGGAAACATTTTGAGTGACTGAATTCTTATCTTCCTATTATTGAATCTTCTGTATTTAATCAGCCCTGACACATAGTTTTAAGACTTTCTGCTATATGACATAATATCAATCAGGCTGCTTGAGCTGTTTTCATCTTTTGACACCATATCCCTCTTCAGATTGTCTGCAAGGATGTAGACTGAAAACAGAAGTCTGACATGGAGAAAAACTGTTTTGCAGTAAAATAGGTTTTACTGATGATGGGAACAGAACTCAGTTCATATCCAAGATCTACCTGACCAAATGAGGAAGTTAAAGAAAAAGAAAAACAATGAAATATTTCAGCAAAAATGGAATCATGCAATTACATTTTTATATGGTCCTTACTTTAATGTTCTACTAAGCCTGAATTCAAAGTGTCACAACAGAATTTACTGAATTTACTGTCCCTTATCTCATTTACCTGTCAACTGAAGACTGTCTTAAAGCCACCACAGAACAGCAAACAATCAAAGACAAACCTAGTCTCATGTAGCTAAACATAATAAACACAGAGTGAAGCCTAGAGCTGATGCACTTCACAGAACTGGATTACTTTGCTCTAGTTTTTCACTATAATATGCAGTCCTTTCCCACAGAAAAATAATGTTGTTGTATGGGCATCCTTCAAGTAGCATTTGATTTTTTAATAAAGCCTCCTCAAGTCTTACAGACCTGCTTTCTGTCTCCCTTCATAAAAGGTGTTATTCTGCCAGGTGGTTCATCCAGACTCCCTCAAGTTTTAATTATCTCTTTACTTAATGAGTACAGTAGCTGATCTAGATTTATTGCAGTAGCTAGAAGCTTGTGTGAATAAAATATCAGTTCTGTTTGTGATGTGGCAGTTATCTTTGTTTGCAGACTCTTCTAATTACTTCCAGGTCATTAAGCCCATCTCCAGCAGATATTTTACTGTCATTAGAAAAAGTGTTATAATGACACTAAAAAAGTCAATGAGTACAGGGAAAAAAAAAGTCAGAAAAGGTCAAAATACAGCTCTAGCCTGTTAATTCAAATCTAGATTAAATGCACAGAAATCAGGCAGATAACTCAGCACATATCCTGTGAGACACCATAGCAATCAATAGGTTACACTGGACATTTGTTAGGGCAGAATTTCAGCTTACAAGATATCACATTAAGTCATTATAAATTATAAGAATAGGTTAAGTTTCTCATTAGTTTAAACATTGACTTCCCCATATGCAACATGGGGAGAAAAAGATATATACACTCAAAAATACATATTCATACGCATATACATATGTGTCAGAACTGACAGTCAATAAATTAGCAAAGCTGCCTCTACTTGACCAATGGCAGCACTGGACCAAGTGCATATTTTTTTTCCATTTCACTCCTGAACATTTTTTTTAGAGGCAGAAATCCAAATACATGCATTTGCCATATCTTCTCCTGTCTCTTCCAGAAAAAACCCTGGCTCTAATTGCTTGATCGACTTGTTCACTGAAAGATTGTCTCCATTTTCATGCACGAATCCATTCACTCCCCATCCTTTCTTTAGCTGTTTGTGATGTATTTTAAGAAGGTATAGATGTGGAGATTTCAGCAATAATTAGATTCTGCCACTTCAGCTATCCAGTCAATGGCTGTGATCTTCCAAAGGAAGATTTCCAAATGTAATCCAAGAGAATATCTAAAAAAATGCAGTTTGACCTAAACATCCAACTGACCACTTATGCTGACAGTCCTAATTGTTCACAAGTGGACAAAACCATCCATTAAAATGTCTTTTGCATTGTCCTAAATCAAAGGATTTAGGCTTCAATAAATGTGGCTTCAATAATCATGATTGTATTTCCAAACTAATTGCATCTCTTCCCTTTCCTTTCAAAAGTTGTTCCTACAATTTAAAAGCCTGCCAAGACACTGTTGGAGGAATACTTCTGTCCTTAAAAACAAAAAGGCATCATTAAGTATTTACAAAAATTGGGCCACAGGGATTCACATTCAGTGCATAGTGTCACCTTTCATTCCCTATTAGCTGGGTATGAGTAGGAATAGTCTGTAAGGGTGAAAAAAGGAGTTAACAGACAAAGCCTGCAGCTTTGGAGTTAGACTTAAGGAAGGAGAACTGAAATAAGGAAGACAAAGAGCAACATCTAATAGAAATTGTACCTGCATATTATGCCAGATCTCACAATTGTCAAAACTCATCACTCAAAGAGGGTACCAGAGGGAAAATTTTCCTGCCAGTGTTTGCATTTCATCTCTAATTTTTCTTCCAGCCCCTCCCTATTAGGCAGGTGTCACCTTAAGCTCCATACTATGCATTTTTATCTTCTGATCAAAAAACCTTTCCCAATAATAAATAAGAACCCCAGGCTATATAGTGTGGTCAGAATTTAGTCCATTAGGCTTATTTTCCATGTTTGTGTATATTTGCTACTTTATCCATGTAGATTTGGCAGAAAATCATCATGGTAGCTAGCACATATTTGCCCATTCTCTGGCATAGTTCCCATTCTGTTTAAGTTTATGTTAAGACAATGAACACTGGTTCCTTTCTCTCATTCCTTGGATTTTAGCTCCCTAAAATGCTGCACTGGTAAATGAATGATGGCAGGCACCAGAAAACAAACAAAAACCCAACCCAATCAACCAGAATAACACAACTACACACAAAAATCAGAGTATCAAGTATCAGATTTCAGAGAACAGAGGATGTGATCAGTTCCCTACATTAAACATACTGGGTCAGCATGTCAATTGTAGGTGTAAAATGAGTGCTATTATAATTTCTGATTCAGCCCTCTCACTTTATCACTAAAGTGATCATCTAAGGATCCCTAATACTTGTGAAGCTGTGGGAAATACTGTAAATAATTGGTACAGTGTGGTAGACAGCAAGGTCTCACAGGCTAAGTCAGGTGAAGGCTGGGAAATGCAGAAGGAGCTGCCTTGTGGGGTGGCTGTCACACAGATAAAGTCACTGCTGCACTAAGGAGCTTTATGTCAGAGTTCCACTGGAACACCATACATTTCACACACTGTTTTCTTCTCAAAGGCTACAGGGGGACACAAATACCTGCTCCTCAAAAGCAGCAGCAGCAGCCTCAGAGCTTTGCTCTTTCTTTTCCTCTCCAGTCCCCAAGGCCTTGGGCAGCCCAGGGCTCCACAGCCCCCTGTGCAGTTAAAAATCCACTGGCAGCCATTTAAGTCCTTTCTCAAACTTTACCCTACAGCTTCAGATTCAACTTCAAATCTTCAGAATCTGAGCAGATTTTATTCTTGGAGACACTTCCTTAAGCCTATTTCTTTTTCTTGCAGTACTCCAAACAGGAACTGCTTAACAACCTCTTCAGTTTTTCCTTTACTACTAGAGGTCACTAGTAAAGAAGAAACAGTCTTGTCACTAGACACTATTTTAGTGTCAGAGACAAAACAAAATTACTCATAATCACTAGGACTACACTGCTCTTTTATTTGGCCCAGACACTGAAAGATCTCTTTTCTATTTTGTAGAGATGGGAAGGATACTAAAAGTGCATCCTTCAGCTTGGAACGTTTTAATCAACTTAGTTGCATTTTTGTATTCTTTATGTGTCCAGTCTCTTGCAGGCTGCAATGGCTATAAATCAAACAGCATCACATCCAATTGCACCCTGAAGGGTGCAATTTAAAGGATGGATACCATATATGTTTAGAATCATCACAGTGGCATTATTAAATGTAACATTTCCATGTCCTAATGAGAGATGACCTCACAGAGAGTGAAGGAAATCTCTCTCACCATAGGCTTTTAAGAAACCATTGAAATGTGAAGTAACTCCTCCTGGGAAAGGAACTAAATAATACAGTTTTTATAATAGCAGGGAGTTGTCAAATCACTCAGATTGCCTGTATTCAATTCCTTCTTCAAAACTAAATAAGCTTTAGAAAAACAGTCACAACATAGTGTTCTTAATAAAAAAATTCTATTTCAAGTAAAATTTGTGTCTGTAGCCTGATAGATACCCCAGATTAGGCAATTCATCTCCTTAGCAAAAAATGTTTGTGTCATTAATTTCTTCTTTTAAATTTACAGTACTATACCTGTTTAATAACAGTTCATAAATCTTTGCAGGCACTCCAGAAAGCATTTACTCCACAAAGAACTCCCACTTGGCAAGTGAACAATAGCTTGAATCCCAAAAAATATCTTATCTAGCACAATAAAATCCGTTTTATATTAGCTATTCAATTTCTTTTGCAAAAGAATCCAAGAAATAAAGTATTAACTACAAAAAAGGTATAATCCATATTGCTGACCTTGGGCTGTCAGTAATTGCCTTAGCAATAAGACACACACCTGTCCCTGAACAGTTTGTGTTACATTTCAGAGTCAAATCATTGGATTTGCAGGATCACAGGATCCCATGTTAGGGAGTTTTTAATTGCATGGAATTGGATGTCAAGTTCTTCTTCATTTTCACCCATTAGCTTTAGACAAACTGGAAAATCTTAGGGCTTCACAAGCTAAAACTAACCATTAAATTCCAGGTGGAAAGACACCAAGAGTACCATGCTGCTCTGAAGGCCCTCTGCAGAGATGAATTTCCTTTTTTTTTGCATAGTCTCAAATACCTCTTGAAAAAATGTGAGATAAGTTTTAGAAATGTAAGGATTACAAATGAGAAAATGAGATCCCAGGAAAATGAGAGAAATATAACTATTATAGCCTAGCAATTTTGGTTTGTGTGTATTAGTTAACAGTATCAGAAAGTTCTGGTTTCAAAATCTGCAATAAATGCAGAAAAATCTTTGACAGAGTCAGTACTGGAATTCAACAACACCCTTAATTCTGCATCCCTAATCCTAACTAAATTGAACAGTATTGCTGTCTTTGTCCTATAAAACAGTAGCTCCATCCCTAATGCTGATTCCAATACACCTAATTGGGCTCTAAATTGGAAATTGTCCAAGACTTGTTTCAACCTTTAAAAAGTCTGATTTAAGGTACTGACTTCATTTAAACTGAAGCACCATTTGCACTAACTTCACTTTATGTGCTTCTCCAAGACTGACATCCACTATTTTAGCAGCTTGCATTAACTTCTGCGAGGCAGGCTCAGGACTCTGATCAGTGACAGGCAAACAAGCACATACATCACTGAAACCATCTGCACAGCAACTGACTGTCTCCAAGGTCTTCTTTAGGTGGTCAGAAAGAGAATGAAGGATTAAAGAAATGCTTGCTCCCAGTTGCTTCCAAAAAACCCCAACAAGAACACCAAAAAACCCAATCCTCAAGTGGGAAAGGAGACAGGCATATTTACAGCGTTTTAATTCAATTATTTATATGTTGAAGGGGGAAGGACTAGCTACATATCAAAGAATGCTTCTCAAGTGCTCTAGAAAAGCACCAATTCTGTAAGGCTCAGGAATGTTCAACCTCCTAACCTGAGCATCTACATTAGATTCTTACTTCAAACCCTTGCTGTCACACTTATATACAACCCTCACTCTGCGCTGGCACAAATCTCCATGACCTTCCACCACTAGGAGCAACCATCTTAAACCAGCAGTCAAAAAAGAAATTTAACAGAAGAATTAGGCAACCAAGAAGCTGTCTACCCACATGGTCATAAAGAAATCAGGCAATTTTTCAGACTGAGAAAAATTCATTTCAAAAAGTCACTTGTCTCAGAGATTTGTGGTTATTAATAAGCACAACATTCCATATTGTGGCTAGAAGTGTGGCTACATACCATGAGCAAATGATTATTATTAAAAATACACAGAATCCTGCAAGAAAGGCTCATATAAAACATAATTTTACAAGATGGAATTAACTCTTTATTGTTAGTAAACAGCTCTGACATTGAAGTGACTATTTAGACTGCAACTATAAATTATTATTACACTGTATTATGCATAATGCTTGCATTAACAATACATTTAAATTAAATCTTGTAAATAATGGTATCCATTGTAAAGTCTGTAACATAAAGCTATCCAAAGGAAACAGTGAGAAAAGAATTTCAAATGCTCTGTGTTTGCATTTCAAATAGAGTAAGTTGTTTTGTAAATTACAGATTAGAATCAGTGTTTCAAACCCCTTCCTCTTGTGTCCTACAGATGTTTCATCACTTGCACATCATTAGTTCCTCAGCCTTCAGTAATGCTAAACAAGACACACTGTGCCAGCTGATCTATGATGCAGTACAGAAACTTTGGCCAGCCAATTTTGTCTGATGACTTCAGGAAGTCCACCTCTCTTCTTTTCACACACCAGCTTCACTAAAGGCCTATGAATCAGTCACTTCTCCTTTTCAAGTTACTTCAGGGAAACTACGTAACTGCAAAGGATGTTCCAAAGCATGTAGTGCTCTTTTTCCTCCTTGGAAAAATGTTTAGATACAAAATACATGATTGTAATGGTTCAGAAGTGTTATTTTCTAGATTTCTAGGGTTTCTGTTGTTTTCTCTTATTATTGCTAGCATACATATCATATACATACACATGCACATACATATCATATACAGTGCACACCAATGCACATGACTGTATAATCAAGATCCATATAATAGATTTTATGCTGAATAACACATTTGGGATATTATTCCAGAGAAGGAAAAACCAAACCTGAGTTTGTATTTAGAGTTAAGATTTGAGTCACATGGAATGAAAGTTTTGGTCAAAGTGCAGCTGTAGTAAAACCTTTTCAGAGTTCTGCATGATTAAGTTTTCCATTTCCACCCAAGCTGAGTTAAAATGACCCAGAAATGCATCATCTATGGAGACATACTGCTTAAATATACAAAAGGTTCAATCAGACAAATTACTGAATCTCATGGTTTTACTTTTCTTGCACAGAGTGTATTAGGTATTGCCTTTTACAATATTTAATTGAACAATTCTATCAATTATCCTGAGCAAATATGCAAATACAACCACAGATGCCTCATGCAGCTTTTTCTGACTTAGCATTCATTAAAAACTCTGGTAGACTGGTAGACTGTGTAGCACATTAAATTCATTTTGCAAACATAGCAATTGTCTTACCTAAGAAAAGTGTTTCTTTATAATTAAAACATTTGCTCTTATTTGGCACTTTTCCTTCTGTAAATTGAATTCAGAAGCTAGAAAAGGTTTCCCTGCAGTATGAGTACCTTAAGGTAGAAGCACACAGGGCTGGGTTGAGGTTTATTCCCCCTGTGAATGAGAAAGCTCTAATTAGCCATCCACAAAACTTTCATCTTGTATGGAGGAGATCTTTCATCGCTTCCATGCAAGAAATAATAGTTTTGTAAAACTCATTACCCATACAGTTGGAATAAACGTCTATGATGCACAGTTAGACTGGATACCTACACAGAAAATGAGAACTCCAGAGTGGCACAGTTAAAAAAAGGGGTTTTGGGAGGGATTCGAGCTCCCTTGTCAGTGTGGTTCCTCCCAACACTGCTCCACTGTGCCTGTGCCACGGTACATCTAAGACAGTCCATAATTAGGATTAACCTTGAATGGTGCTCAGCCACACTGCAATGCCCTTCAATCTACATTTGATAAGGATTTCTAATGAATTCATTATTTCACTTTCTCTGAGCCCAGCATAAGTGAGCATTAGGTGTATCTACATAAAAGTAGGTCTCTCCTGAGCATCCTTACACAGGCTTCAGGCCTCCTGTGTCCATCCCTACAAATCTGATCTACTAAGAGAAGAGTTTGAAACTAGGTGACACCAGATCTACCTTCAGCTGAAAATTCAACATTGAATTTGCACATGCAGGATGAACTGCTGGCAAGATCTGAGGCTTATAGCTCAGATACAAGCTTAAGAATAACCTTCCCTTTTCAAAAGCCTAAGGTCCCCTCCTGGAGATGCTATATTGAAATAAATCCCCAGCCAATACACTCCTGGTACAGTCTAATATAGCCATATAGAACACAGCAACATTTATGGACCACAGTGACACTTAGAGAGCAATCAGTCGGCAAAATGCTAGAAAAATTCTAAAGAAATGATCCAAGTCAAACTAACTTACTGAGGCACATCACCTTCAGCTGGTGTGGAGCAGGTTTTCTTTTGTTTTCCAATGTATGTTAATGGTATTTTTCTTTTGTCTCAAGGTAAATCTGTACCTGGGTAAGAGCTTTTCCTCTTAAGAAAATGTTTTAAAACGTTAGAAGTGTGTATCACTTTTCTAAGCAGTTTTTAATGGATCTGTACTTTATACAGTACTACTGGTTCTCTATTTATACAGTTAATTTTATCCTGAAAATGTTTACTAGAGTACCTTCATGAGAATTTTTTTTTTCATAGATGAAAAAAACATTGTTTGACTTTTTCAAAACAGTTTACTAGTAAAACTATGTTTATAAATAAATGTTTATCAAGACACAATTAAAGATACTATTTTAAGAAGTGGCTCTTATATGCATAAACAGTGTTTCTGCTGTTAAAAATAAACACGAATTTTAAAGCAAAAATTCATTTAAGGAATACTTCTATTTGTCCTTCTTTTTATAACTCATAGCTGGAAGCTAAAATAAAATTACAAACCACTACAAGCATGAAATCATATATTGAAACTGCATCCTGAGCACCCTAAAGCCTTTGCTGGGATATATTTGATACATGACACATTGTCAAAAGCACTTCCTGTTGTTATCACAATAGCTTTGTAGCTATTTAGGGAATTTAGATACTCCAGCAAGTCTTTGCACATAAATAAAGAGCAGGAGGATGAAAGAGAAGGCATTTTTGAGGCTTTTAAAAGAGATAAGAGATTAAACAGAATGCATTTCTCCAGTTTATGGGTTCTCTGGACTGAAAAGTGGTGTTACATCTTTCTTTATAGGCCAGTATTTTTGTTTGTCAAATTAGAAGGTAATAGTAAGATCTAAAATCCTTTATTTTTTGAAAATGGTTGGAAAAAGGGCACTTCTGGTTTCTGTCTCCTTCAGATATTAAAATCACCTGAAATCAGTGGAACAGAAGTATTGACAACACTGGATTTTGGATTACAACTTACAAGGAGCTTCCTTTAGATATCACATGATACTAATTTTGATCCACTTATACTTTCCACAATCTTCCTCCTATTAGGCTTTATTACTATCAAGTCTCTACAGTAATAAGAAAATTATTCAAATATAATCAAGGATCTCGTTGCTAAAATAGTAAAATTACCTGATTTTCCCCTTGCTCAAGGTTATTCTTGTGTACAATGAAGGATCATTTAGGCTCAACAGCCATGGTGCCTCTTGCCCTCTTTAAACTTCAGTTCCTTGCAGGAAGGCACACTCTTAAAGGTGCTATTACTCCTAGCCAGCTTGCAGTGTTATCAGATTGCATATGCACACCAAAGAATTCACTCAATTAGGGCACTAATGGGTTTTTTTTTAATCATTACTAGTACAGTGGGTGTTATATTAGTATTTGCATGTGTAAATAAATTCAATTAATGTGTTAATTGCACAGACACATGAAAATTAGTTTAATCAAGTCAATTAAATCATAAACAGTTCAGAAATAAGAAAGTAAGCTTGTAATGCAATTAGTGTTCTAATATGCTAGTAACTTTAATAAACAGGATCTTAATTATATGGCAGGTCAAAAAGACAAAATATTTTAATTGATATAAAAAGGAGCTTTTTGTTGCTACACTAGAGTCTAGCTGAGTTTAGAGAAAATGATCCATGCTAATGAGATCAAAATACTGTTATCTAGACTAAAAATAAGGATTTTTTAATAGAAATTTATCTCCAAAGTAGTTCAGATGACTGAACCAAGAATTACTGACTGCAAGAAACTAATCATGCCATAATCTACACGTGATTGAATTATACATTCATACAGTGCTCTCCCCAAAGCTTTTCAGAATAATAAAACAGAATAAAATATTTGATAGTATTTTAATATCAATCATCACAAATTAACGTTATATTAATACAGCGAATGGCACTGCTGCTCAAAAAGCAGTGAGCTGTGGAGAAGTGTTGAGTCATGAAAAAGGCCATCCCACTCGTTTCTGTGTGATTGGGTGTTGATTTATGGGGCAGGGGGACCTGAGCAGCACAGCCAGGGTGAGGGAATCCCAGCCCCAAGAGCCGAGCTCTGTGCTGGGAACGTCTCGTGCAGGGCTGGGCAGGGGGCTCAGGGACCCCCCCCAGCCATGCTCAGCTTCACGGAGGTGTGAGGAGCCCCTTTGTCTGTCTCTACTTGTCAGAGGCACGTCCTGGCTTCTCACAAACTTAAACAAGAACCATCTCCATGATCAATCAGCTAAAATTGTAATAGCAACTCCTGTGAGCAGTTAAATTTGCACATTGAGCAAGCAATACTCATCTCCATATTTGAGAGATGCAATTCCAAGCTAGAGAGCATGAGACTGTTGGGGGTTGGGTTTCTTTCTCTTTTAGTTAGAGAATTTTTTCCCATAAGTTGCTCGGAAAGTAACTACTAGGTACTTATGGGTATTTAAGACAAACGAAAGAAGAAAGGAGAGGAGTGTAGCGTCTGGCTACAATTTTCTCTGGGAATTTCTCTCAGAGGGGGAAGATTCTGCCAGTTTAGGGGCAGGTAAAGGACGGGGCTGGGGGCGGCATCGGAAGGAGGATGCCCAAGCTGTGCTGACTGTGGGGACAATTCACTGTCACTGCTGGAGTCCAGTCCTAGGGACCTGTCACCATCTGCTCCTGTGCCTGGGAATCCTGAGCTCACCTTTTCCTGCCCTGCTGGGAGCCAGGCTGGCCCTGTCCCGGCCCTGTCCTGGCCCTGCCCATACATGTCCCAGCTCCAGCTACACCAGAGCTCCTGATCCATCCCACCCACCAGGGCTTCCTGCCCATCCCTGCCCATCCCTGCTCCTTCCTGCCGTTCCAGCTTGGTGCTCCCAGTGCAGGGCACTGGGGTGAGGCTGCCCTGGGGTTTGTGAGGCAAAGCCTCTCCTCCATCCCTGCCCCTCTCGGCTGAGAAGGGGTCACAGGGTTCCTGGTTCTGTTGGTTGTTAATGCCATAGTTAATGTTGTTTGCCTTGCTGTACATACTAGTAAAGAACTGTTATTCCTACTGCTCATATCTTTGCCTGAGAAACCCTTAATTTCAAATCTATAATGATTCAGAGGGAGGGGGTTTACATTCTCCATTCCAAGGGAAGCTCCTGTCTTCCCTAGCAGTCACCTGTCTTTAAAATCAAGAGACTCACCTGATTTTTAATTCCAAGAAAAATCTCTAATATTTTTTCCTTTATTGAATCCACAGTCCAGTAGTAAATTAATTATTAGGTTTAAAGAAAGAAGGGAATAAGAGGATTTTCCTAAGAAGTATTTGCCTGGGGTTACTGCAATAAAGTCTGAATGAAAAGAATTTTAGGGAGGGAAGAAAGTATTTTCCTTCTTAACATATCTATACAAAATCATTATCGTCTTATCTTGTGACACAATATTCAACAACTTGACCATAAAAATCATCCCCCAAACCCAAAAAAATGCAATTATTACCTTTAAAAAAACAAAAAACCAAACCCACACAAACATAACACCAAAAAACCCACCAAAAAGAAAAAAAAAAGGGAAATTACAACAACACCAAAAAAACCCCAAAGCTCCAGTCCAGTGACATAAATGGCTTGTCTTAAACATCTTCTGATTTTTACCAAAAAAGGTTGTCTACTGGGACTTCAGTAAAGGTAGACTACTGGGTCATACAGTAATTAATCATTCTGAACTGTCATTTTTTAATAAGTCATTTAAAAAAGCCACTTCAGAAATGGAAATAAATTAATACTTTTTTACAAATGTGCCACACTTGCCATAATTGGATTTGCTTATGTTTTGATGTATTTACTCACTAAGAAGGAAAAGCATAGTTACCTGTTCCCTTAGAGCTGCCTTGGGACAAGGATAACAGCACAGGGAAACATCCTGTCACTCCCTCAGGAACTCAACACCAGAACAAATGGCACAGGGACCCCAGAGACATTCAGGTGAAACATCTATCTGCCCACTCTTTCCTTAAAAGAACAGCAGTAGGATTGGAATTTCAGCCTGGGCTGGGTGGGATGGCAGGGGAGGAAGGAGGGCATTGAAGAGGGGTTTGGTGCTGCTGTATCTGTGTGACAACACTGCACTGCTGACCTTTCAGGTTTTGGTACCATGAACAAGAACTGGACCATGGGTACCTAAATTTGTTCCCCTGAAGTGCAACAAGAGATGAGCATTCACTACTCCAGTGACTTCTCAGTGCTCTAGAAAAAACAGCTTTCTTGCATTTCCTTAGAGCACTTCTATTACACCCCTGCCATAAATCAGAGCATGTGTGTGCTATTTCTGTCCTTGCCTTGACTTTGAAATCACCTGCATCTCTTGAAATAGAGATTACTTACAAATGGCTGTTCAGCAGCCTCTGTTTTTTAAACACTTCCATGCAAAGAGATGCTTCCAGGGGTGGGAAGGACGTGACTCACAGCATCTACTTTTTCAGCTAGAAGTAGTGTTTTCCTCCACTGTACTCTAATAGGATGCTTAAGAGCTCCCTGAACTTCACAAAAATACAGGAAAAAGATATAATTAACACACTGAGTAAATATTTCAAAAGTGGCATTTTGAAACAAAGTCCTGAAGCCCAAGAACTTTCCAAAGGTATTTGGGTATTTCTTTATTAATATTACTCACAAGCAGGCTGCCAACCAACGGTCTGCTGCAGAGAGCCACCCATGCCCTGGACAAAGTGATCAGACCCACAGGTCTAAGTGCCCTCCTGGTTCTTCCCTTTTCCAAACACAGGAAAGCAACGCCTGAAATTTTTTTTTTTTTTTTTTTTCCTCTCAAGAAGAACTAAACACCCTGGTCAAACATAACAAAATCACACTGGGATAGGGAATGGCTTTTGCAATTGATTTCCAAGATTTCACCGATGAAAAGGCATTTTAATAACATCTTAATTAATCTGCTTGTCTACAGCAACAATCACCACTCCCTCTTCAAAATGTCTGGTTTTAAAAAGCCAGTGTCTCTGTTGGCAGAAAGTAATAGAATGGAAAAACCAAACCATTGGTGGCATGTTGTGTGGTAAAAGGAGGTCTGGACACAGATATGGACAATTAGGATCCCTTGGAACTGCCAAGCAGCAGCCGCCTGTGTTTTGCAGCCGAAGCTGCAGCACAGGTTGTGCAGGAGATTTGGGCTCTCAATTTCTTTGTGCTTCTCCTGCCTGGCTACTGACAAAGCCTCACACAGCACACACCTGGCTCATATTTCACCATTTCTGCTTTCTGGCTCAGCGACTTAACAGCAGGATGAAATAATGGGGCTCTGGAATTTTTTCAGGACTCAATTATGTCAGTCAGTAACAAAACAGACAAACTTATAAGGGTCTTAAATACTTAATAGAAATAGATCCAGAAGAAGCTTCACTTTCACACTGACTGGAAAAATACCTCACTATAATGAGCCACAGAGACAGGAAATTCTCTCCTTTAAACTAGTATTTTAATTTTTTCTAAACTATTTCAATTAAGATGCCATGTTGATCAGGACCAGGACAACAGAAAACTTTGGGCCATACCAGATACCACTGCCTGCAAAACAGAAAAACATCATATAGATTCTAAATAAATAGACAATCCATTGAGAGGAAGTTCCATTCTACTCTTGCAGGAGAACTTTAAAGACTGTAGCCTTACATAAAACAACAAGTCTGTTTTCCCTTTCTAATCCCCACATTTTCTTCCCTGAGAGGGAAAATGCTCTTTGAATCTCAAAACCCACAGAGAACCATCTCTATTTTACCAGCAGAATGAAGTACAATTATTTTGTCATATTTTTCTTAGGAAAATGAAAGGGCTAAATTAAACATCTCAGATGTGTTCCCAAAGCTTTGCAATCAAACTCCAGAGATCCCAAGCCCATCATCAAGAGTTTTTTCCATCCAGCTCTTGTTTTCCAGTTCCTCAGTACCAGCTCCATCCTCTGCAAATCATTCTGGCAAGTGTCTGTCCAGCAACCTCCCAGTTCCAACCCACAGAACTGAAGGGTTGGCAATGACAGCCAGGTATACACAGCTGGACCTGAGACAGGCTACAGAGTTAATGGAAGGTGAGGCTGGAAAATTCAGTCCAGAATGAGCTCTGGGCTTCTGCTGTTTGATTTCAGTCTGTTGTCAAGACAGTTCAAGAATGTCCAGCCCAGAATCACAGTGTCTGTGTCTATGGATGGCTCTGTCCTGTCACCCACAATCCATTTTGAGCTCAGACTCAAAAAAATGGAATATCTACTAATTTTAAAAATATACAAACTCTGTAAATATCTCAGAATCATTTTGTCCAGTTCACATGAAATATGAGAAAAATTCCAGGCGCAGTAAAGATCTCAAGAATCCTCATTAAAAATCATACTTAATTTCTGGTGCCAAATTTCACTTTAAATGCTAGGTTGACATTTAAAACACCTTCTTGCACAAAGGGCACTGTTCATATTACAAAAAATTAATTAGCCAGATCTCACACCTTTTATGTATTGTAATTCATGGATTACTGAGATTCATAATTGAATAATATGTAGATGTCACCTAGAGGTACTAAACCTATTCTCCTACTTGTAATTGCCTGACTAAGTAAGACTGACACTAACTTTAGCATTTTCTCTCTGATTAAGGCTGCTATAGATTTGTGGTTGCCTCTGTGTAATATAAATCAATAAAGAATAATTTTCCAGGCAGCAAATCAATTGTCAGTTCACAGACCCTAATACCTCTGTGCAGGATTTATTGAAAAAATGAATGGCAGGCTTGTTAGTGGATGTACAACACGCTTTACAGGCACATAATGGTGTAGGGCCCAGTCCATTCCATACCCTGCCAAGCTCCTTAACTCCTTCCTTGCCTTCAGCTGTGGTGAAATGGAAGAAAAGTGAACAGACCTCCTAACTGGAAGAAAGGAAATCAAAAAATTGTATTTGCTTTATACTTCTCCATTTTAGCATCTACTGTCTCGATGTTCCCATTTCTGCCCTGAGATTTCAGGGCAAGTGTGCCACTATACAGCCTGAAGTTGTCAAATTACAAATCATATAGAGCTGGGACTGATATTTTAGGAGTTGAGCTATCTGAAATAACACCAGCAGGATGAAAAAACACTGGGAAATGCTAACCTGGTTAGATCTAAACATTTTTATGCATCTTTTTGCCATTTTTTAAAACCAGATCAGACTCCTTTTCTGTATTTCTCTCCTTAGCTTTTACACAATGATGCACTGTTACAAGATGCTACTCCAGACCAAATGGATCTCTTCCTGGATCCATCCTGGCAATGTTCTTGTTGCCACTTGAAAGTTGGTTTTTGGGGTTTTATTTTTGTCACCAAAACTAGTTTTAATACCTCTCAGTGCCAAAAGCAATGTGCCACATGGTAAAGGGCTACTGTAAAATTGTATATAGAAAGATTGAAGTGCCATTTCTGTAGTACAGTTACAGAGCTTCCATGCAGACCATGCTCCAGGACTAAACAGAGTTTAACTCCTTCTTAAGGGAGGTAAATGCATCCTAAAGATACTCAGTGAAAACACAGTTGTCATTATCTGACAATGAACAATGGGCACATTCTTCATCAGCACAAGAGGAACATGTTTGGCCCCACCTGAAGTGTGACCTTAAATTAAAAA
>VYXD01012432.1:43114-81172 GCA_013397195.1 Hylia prasina | reverse complement strand
AAAAAAAAAAAAAAAAAAAAAAAAAAAAAGTAAAATTAATAAAAAATAAAGTTCATACACCCCACAGCCCAGGAAAATTCCCAAGAAAGGATTTTAAGAAACAGTTCACAAATCTCTGCTGTGACAGTCAATCTGCATCACTCTAATTCACTCCCAAATCACTTAGCACTGCCACTGATGTCACCTTTAAAAATGAAAGGTATTTGAACTTTCCTCTATACAAAGAACTGTGGTCGCTCTCTTTGTAACAAAGCAGAGCAAAGAAAAAGTAAAATAGAAGCTATACACGGAATTTTATGCAGAGAAGGCAAAAATTATGCCTTATACCAGACTATTATGGAAAAAGAACTTGTCATAAATTCAAACTAGGCTCATTCACATAAAATAAAGGTTGAGTGCAACCTTCAAGCAAAGGAGACAGAAAATGTGCAGGCATTGTAATATCCACACTCTCCCACAGTGCTGAGAAAATAGGACCTTAATTATCCAACACTGTTGTCACCTAAAATAAGAACTAATGCTCCCCCACTGGTTTCTGAAAATCCATTCCACCCTCAGTTCAGTGGAAAGCCCACACTGCACAATCTAACTTCTCATCTTACTTTCAAGGCTCACATTTTCTGGTATTGTGAATTTCATATCTTTGCTGGGAAATAAATAGAATTGGACAAAACACAGTCATTAAACCCCACTTCTCAAACAAAGTGGGCCTTAAAAGAAGTATTCTCCTCCCACTAATTCCTGCCATTTCTGCTGACACTTTTTGATACAAGAGTTAGACACTATTTAAAATCAGTTTGTGAATTCTTTTCATTAAGGGGAGATCTGTACATCTCAAGTGAGAGAACAGACTATAAAGGGGCTCTAAGAAAGAAGTAAAAAAAAAAAACCAAACACATTATATTCAAACTATTAATTCATCTATATTTGTCTTTTTCCACTTATTTAAAATAAATTGATTTTCTTGCAGGCAAGTGTTTTTCATTATTCTCATCACGCAAAAAGTCTTATCAGTTAACCCTAGAATGATAAGTTCAGTTTGGAAGGGAGGTTTGGAGTTCACTAACCCATTCCCCTGCTCAAAACAGGTCCAATTACTTCAGGTTGCTTAGGATCTTAGGTAAGTTTTGAGTATCTCCAAAAATGACATTCAAAAACTTTGTTATTAGCAACAACGGATTTTACACAGGGCCTGATCCACAGGCCAAAAATATGTTCCTATCAACACAAAGATCTGAAGTTAGTTTGTCTAATTTCTGTTATTTTAACCATACTTTAATATTGAGCATGATATTAAACAGTTTAACAGTTCCAGATGGCTGGATGACTTGCCTGTGGTAGAGTCAATATTTTCTTTGCAGTGAGTTTAAATGACTACAGCTTTTTTGCTCTAATAGGCTCATCACTAACAGTAACCCAATTTACCATTTCTTATGTATGTACATTATTTTTAATACTTGATCACTCAAAATAGACCAGAAATGAGAGACATGGAAGATCTCATCTGCAAAACTACTCTTGTTGCAAAGAGATCCGAGCTGAAGAGGGATTTGAACTCAAAAACATAACGTAGCATAAACCTCAGGAAGCTTCATGCAGCAATTCCAGAGCTGCATTTAGCCTTATTATATTTATCTTTAAGGCTTTTATGCATATTCTTGTCTATAATTTGTACATCGCCTTGTTCATTATTGCAGTAGCGTTTCAGTACATGTCTAATCAAAATAATTACCACAAATTGTTTAGACCTGTGAAGCATGTGGGACTAAGCCTGCAGTTCAGAAGTCTATATAATCACACAGAGAGCTGCTCTAGAGACTTTTTATAAAGTAATCAAATTGTGAAACTTAGCAATGCAATTGATTTTGTTGTCAGAAGATCTACATCACTGCCTGGGATGCCAAACCGCTGATGAGAAATCCACTCACCTACAAGCCTGGGAGCAATCACCCACCCACCAAAACATTTGAGGAGGTGGGGGCTCTGCTTTAAATGTCACCTAATTCCCTGCAATGCATTGGTACAGCAAAACAAGCAACACTGAGGAATATGCATTTTACTCAACAGCTTCTTTTTCATTTCTCACTGGCACTTCTTCCTTCTCAAATAAAACCTTTTCTTTCATGCCATGTCAGAGAAGACACATGATGAGTTGGAGCATTCAACGAGGGGCTGCTTCATTAACAACTGAGTTATGTGACATCCCTTTCATACCTTGCTGTGTGACTGCAACATCATGTCAAGACAAACCCTAGCACAATGCATCAGCCCAGGTGGATAGAGAAATGCTGCTTTCAGAAGCCTGCTGTCAGGACAGGATTGCTGTATTTTTTGTCCTGTAGGTTGTCCTCACTGAAGGCTGCACAGGTCCTTCAAATACATTTTGGCAGGCCACACATTGACTCATACATCCTCCTGCACCCGCTAATGAGTAGTCACATGGCACAGAATTGTTTGAAATAAAATTGTGGACAGTAGCACAGTACTGTACACAACTATTATTCCTTCTCAGCTTGGGGTGATGCATTGTGATGGGGTTTGTCTTGACAAGATGTTGCAGTCATATAGCTCAAAAACCCATTCTCACACATTTGCCACTGACTCTAATATGTATAATTTCCTGCTTTTTCAGACAGTTGTTTCATCAGACAACAGTCATACAGATGAGCTTTTTTTCTCAGCCCTTATGTACACACTGAATTCCTCTCCAGTTCTCTTTGATAAAGACAGTGGACTGCAATCCCTGAATCCCTCTGTATAATATGTATTCGAGTTTGTTTTGTGGACTACGTCCAACAATTCAATACCATTCCTAAACTGTGTATTTTTTAATAGGCAATGTATTCTCATCAAGTAGTTTTACTACTGGTTCTATTTTCTTTGTTGAAACACTAATAATTTCTTATGCTTCCAGAGATGGGCTGATTCAGGCAAATCCTTCAACTCCAAGTTTGAATCCTTCCCAGAGCAGTTCTCTACCCTGGAGATAAAAATAATTTTCATTTAAGCATATCAAAAAAACATTGCTTTCTCACATACTCCTTTTCAAGTGAAAAAATAGCTCTCTTATCAGCACTTCCTGCTGTTATTTACCATTTTACAATTGTTGGACCCTTTGTGAATATCACCAGTGTTAATACTGACTTTTGGTGGCCATTTCCCTTCATTCCCTCTGTTGTTGCCAGTATTCCACTCTGACCTTCCTCCCATCCCCACAATCCATTCACCTACCTTACCTGAATACCAGAGTCTGTACCAATAGAGAGCAGCCTGAACAGGTTTTTCTGGCTGTTGTAGACATGTATTCATATTCCCTCAAACTCTTCACAGTTTCTTGCCCAGTGAGCTACCATTTCAACCGGCCTTTTCAAAAAGAGCAACTATTAGAATAAAAAATGCTCGTTCCCAGCTCTGCAAGATGATGCCCAGCCTGAAGACAACCTTTACAAAGGCTAAAGTATTCCCTGCCTTTTTTTAGTTACTGTTCATCACAATGCAAACTTTCATGTTTTTTCATAACTGCTTTTATTACATCTTTCTCTCTCATTCTCATTTAAATAAAAGCCCTGGAAACCTATGGTTTCATAGCTTGCCCACAACCCACAATTTATGGATGCTACTTGCAACTTTCAAAAGCTTTTAAAAATAGTACTGAATCTATTATTGTGAATTACAGTAATTGCAGCAAAGATTTAAGAGGCACTTTGAGAAATTTCAATTTCATGGTATGTTTCTGAACCCACTTCCTTGGCATCTTGGGGAAAATGCAGTTATTTTTTCTGAAAGAGCTTTTCTTCCTGCCTTTTTGTGTAAAATTTTAACTGAAACTCCAGTATCTAAAGTTCTCTTAAGAAAAAGAGAGTCATGAGTTTCCAATCCCAAGTGTAACAGAGGCCAAGATGGAACAAGACTAGAGTGATGCCATGATGATTTTTTGCCTTTTCTTTTTACATACACTTTTACATTCTCAGTATTCCTAGCATACATACTTGTAACTCTTTAAGCCTGATATTTTAGCACAGTTCTGGTACTCTGCTAGGCAAGAAGACCAAACATCCTAAAGGCCTCACAGCTGTAGGCTGGAAAGCCTTGTGCTGTCTTGAGAAACCAAGGCTCTCTCCGGAACATATTTTGTAAACCAGGATTAAACCCCATCTGGGGTAACACTTTAGGATAGGGAGATGTCACACCATTCATTTAAGCTTCCCATTGGGGAATCTTTGTCAGATATGCTATTTTGCCAGGTCTATACAATTGTATATGTGATATACCAGGTGTACATTTTGATGTTTTCCACCTTGATCAATTGTTGCACCAAAGGATCCTTATTAAATGCCCAGGTAAAACCCTTCTATCCCTTAACAGTGTCTGGCTCATAATTCTGGGATCAGCAAAAGGTATCAAGAGCCTCCCCTCAACTGTATGGGTGCAACCAGAAAGCAGCCCCACTGATAGAGAACAGCCTTTGGGATCTCAATTTTCTTCAGCTTCCTAGGAATTTCTTGTTCCAAGGTTTCCAACTGAAAAGCCTGATGTGGTCAGTATATTCTTAGAAGACAATAAAACCTCAAATTGGAATATGCTATCCATGAGAACATGAATAGGTTTGGGCTGAAGAAATACAAGTTGATATACAGAACTGGAAGAAATATTGGAGGAAATCTCCAGCTTCCCCTACACAGCCTGCCCGCTACCAGTACTGGATTACTGGTACAACTCTGTAAGGTTTTCAGCTTTAGGTGCCATCCAGATGATTTCCCTTAAATTCAGCTTATACCACCTCTCTCACTGAAGTTGTAACATTACACTTGATTTGGAAGAAATGGAATTATATTTTTACTTTTGAGTTTAACTATAATGGGGGATAAATCAGAAGTAGTAAGTTCCTTCTATGCAACTACAGTGGCAGTAGTAGAGTGAGGCAGCAGCAGCAGTGTCTTGTCCCTAAAACACAAGAAACTTTTAGGAGGAGAAGTGATCATCAGAATCGTTGGCTTGGCTTCTGATTTGTGTGCCACTTGCAAGGCAGTTCCATTAATGGCTCATCAAGCTTTAAATTACTGATTTGGGAGCAATGACGTTGTCCACATACCACAGGGATTAGCTATTACCATAGGAACAGGAGCTGAATCTCACTCTTCTGTCCCTTCCCTCCCACTACAGATATTTTCAATGCTCACGTTTCGATGAACAACCTGCAGGGTCTTGCTAATACCAACCTTCAAATAACAGATTCACAGAACTGCTCTGCTGATAAAGCTCCAACACAATGGCATTAGTTGGTGTTAGACTTGGTCTAAATTTTCTTCTTCAGGGGGTTTTGGAGTGAACTCCCTATCAAAATTGTACTGCCATGTCCTGAACACTCCCTTCTCTGAATTTGCCAGCTGCAGGCAACACAGGACTAAACCAGATGAGAACAAAGACTCTGGCCTTCTAACTTTGTCTTCTATGCAAATGAATCAGCAAATGAAGGATCCTCCTGGTTCCTCTGAATTAAGAGAAAGCTTGCACATTATTAGAAATGCCTGTATTTTTAGAGCTGCCAAAACACTGAAATGTCATTTTCAGATCAAGGCCTAGATCATGATCCCCATTCCACCTGTACAGCTACATGTCATCAGAATCACTCAGGATTTGCAAATGAAACTGCTCATAATACAGCCTCGTCCACTTATTTTCTGCCTTTTCTGTGAAGGCATATTTAGAACCCCTGGTCATGAGGAAAGGTAAGAAAACCTGACTCCCTTTAGGAGAGCCATTATTGCTTCTTAATACTTGACAGACCAAGCTCCTTGCAGGCTGGAACAGCTCTGCTGCAGCAATGGAAAGGAACATCAGCAGAGGAGCAGATATTTCAGCCAGTATGCTGCCCAGACACTCCTCCCAGCAAACTCAGTGCTCCTTTTGACCTTATTCCCTAGCTTTCATCCTGTCATTTGTTTTCTCCTCTTCCTGTAATACTGGCCCACTTTCTGGCATTAGTTGTATTCCTGATAGGGGTCCTGTGACTTTCCGAAACCACATAATACAGAGAACAAATAATTTACTTACAAGTTCATTTTTGACTCTAGTACAGATTTTTTTTTTTTTTTTTTTCAGTTCATACCTTGTAACATGGTTACACATCCAGTAAAGACACAGCTTTTAAATTATTACCACTGACTTCACAGGTAGTAGTGAGAAAGAGTGACTAAAATATATCCAAAGAGATAATGACTAACGACCAGATAAAACTGAAAGAGTGTAGGGGAAGGAAGGAACAAGTAATTATTTTTCCCCCCACCTGTTTACACCCTACTAGTCTCATCATCATCACGAAGGGTAATGGAAAGGGAATGACATGAGCCAGAGAAGAGCTCTTGCCTAGAGTAAAGGCCAGACACAGCTGGATCAAACAAGCCAGTCACAGCCTCTTGGGTCAGCAGATAACCAGCAACTGAAGAGAGCTAATTAATATTTTTGGTGCACGACCATGCTCTTCAGTTTTAATTGGTGACAAGTGAGTGACCAAGGAACAGTAAGTGGAATTTCATTTATCTGTATAGAGCAGATCAATATTCACTCAGCATGCAACAGCTCCTTGCATCTCAATGGGATGAAATAAATTGTCAGTCAACAGCATGCTTTAATTATTGTTAGAATGTTTCTAGCTAAATTATTCAACTTCTCAAAAGGCCATCTGATAAATGTTTATTTCTTCATAATTGTGCTGTTTAGGGTTGGGTAGAGTTAATTTTCCTCACTGTAGCTGATATGGGCTGTGTTTTAGATTTGGGCTGGGAACAGTGCTGATAACACAGGGTTATTTAGTTATTGCTGAGCAGGGCTTGGACAGAGTCAGGGACTTGCCTGCTCCTCACTCTACCCCTCCACTGAGGAGGATGGGGATGCACAAGGAGCTGGGAGGGGACACAGCTGGGACAGCTGATCCCAAATAGGCAAAGGGATATTCCAGACCATGGCATCATGGTCAGCAATAAACTGGGGCAAGGTTGTCCAGGGGCTGCTGCTCTGGCACTGTCTGGGCATCATTTGGTTGGTGGGGAGCAATTGTTTCATGCTGGGAGGGGGAAGAAGCCAGTGGCTGTGTGGGGCTTAGTTACCAGCTGGGGTTAAACCACAACAATCCTGCTTTTAACATCTGCTGATTCGTGACACTTGCAATGAACACAATTTAAATTCAGAGCAGGGCTCTAGGAAAATAGTAAGAAATACAAACAAGAGAGGGCTGCAGGAATTTATTTCTTTTCCTCCTCTTCAGATATTGCAATGGCTTCCCATGGCATAAGGGGCACTAATTGAATTTAAAGAAGTCATAAGCCAGAAGCTCTCCTGCTCACTTCATATCACAATGAATTCCTGCTCCAACAGCACTGGCAGCAGCAGCAGCACCTGAACAGCACTGTGGAGCTGTAAAGTTCACTGATGAGTATTAGCTGAGGTCAGCCCTGGACAGCAGCAATGAAAATTTCAGACACTCTCTTCAAGAGGGTACAAAATCAGACTATCCATTTTGCAAATAATAAACCTTGCCTGATGTTATTTTTCAGTGTCACAGAAAAATCAGGTTTCATTCATACCTTATTAAAAAACTTCAACTGTGTATTTCAGCAGTATACTACAAAATCTAGAATCAGAGAAAGATAATTACAAATAACATCTCTACAGTAAAGCATTTCAGATCCTGAAGTATTACTATCTCAGGAGTTTAACTTCATTTTTACTAAAACATAAGTATTCTCTGTTAGTTTCAGTTCTATTATTAGTTTCAGTGCTGAACAGCATAATGCAAAGATGCATAATTCATATTATGAAGAGCCCATAAAGACACACACCTGCAAACTATGACTAAGGCCATTAGTGTCAATTGGACTCCACGTGAGCACAGAGCTCAAACCTGCAGCAAGCTCAGAACCACAGCAGGATCACAGGGGTGATTCAAAGTGTCAGTGAACAAAAGACAATTTCAGAAGATCAAAGGGGAAGACTCTTGGGAATACAGTAAGATTAAACTATTATCCAGGGAAGTTAAATGTTTCGCACTATTGAGTTGTCTTGGTTGACGCCAACACTACAGAAGAATTTCCTGGTTCTAAGTATGGATTTTGAATAAGTAACACTGATATTCTGCACTAAAAACCTCCAAATAGAGTAATATGGCAGAAAGCTACAGTTAACTGGCAGAAAAGACAAAAAAAAGGAAAATTGAAGAAAGGGGTTATGACCATTAATAAAGTAGAAAGAATGTGAGCAATGCAATAAAAGATTATAGAAGCAAAGAAACTGAGTAGCAGAAGATGTAAACAGGATGAAACAAAATGAGAATCTAATGAAGCATAAAGAGAGAGTTCATTTAGGGGAAGGCATCATAGGCAGGATGTTCAGAGATGGAGCATTTTCATGTACATTGGAAGAGGGGAATAATGCTTTGCTTGCAGCTTGTAAGGATGCTGCAGTAATCCAGATGGGAAGTTACGAGAGCCTGGTTAAAAGTCCTAGTGGTAAAGAATGGGAAAGGGTAAACAAGCTTATACTGCCCAATTTTGAATTGACACATTTCTTGTTTGATTCAAATGCTGCTGATTTTACCTCTTACCAGAGGCAAAACATAAGCATAGGGAGCAAAAAAAAAAAAAAAAAAAAAAAAATGCAAANAAAAAAAAAAAAAAGGAAACTCTACTGAGGAAAAAAAATCTTTGTGAACATGGATTAATCTCTAAGAATTATTTAAAAAGTCAGGCAGAGAAATACAAATTGTGTATCAGTTGTAATTTATGTTAAATGCAGCTTTAAGTGCCACATGTGATATGTGTATATCCTCAGAAACAGAAAAGAGAAAAAATAACAGATGTTGCTGCTGTAAAACATTAGGCAACACGAATGACACCATTTGTTTTCCTAAATGAAAATAAAAAAGCAAGAGAAATGAACACTGAAGACCTAAATTCATAAAATATTCAATACCTCAGCTGATGCAGTATGTGACACCCTTTCTTGCTGCAAATCTCACAGCTGCTGTGCTAAAAGCAAGGAAGCAAAGAAATGGGAGTTAGTGTAAAATAATGGGGCTTTGACACAAGTTATGACAGAGGTGAAGCCTCTAATTTAGAAGGTTTCAGGAAATTTGGGGGTGCAGAGCTTACAGTGATAGCCTTGAAGAACTGTATATGCTTATTTATCCAGGAGGGAAGCAGCACAGCAGTTAAATCTTGACATGGGAGTTATTTGGGAAAAATATCTGAAGGCTTTTCAGAAAACATTCAAGACCTTTGCTAGCTGAAGAACTTCATTTGTCCCAAGAGACCTCTCTGAAGGGCTCAGTAAATAAGACAGTAGTTTTACCCCTCTCACCTGCAAGCTGCTGAGAATGTTATTTGTATTGCAGTGCTAGCAAGAGCCCCTGCAGCAAGTTCTGAAGTCCTTCTCCCTCCTGCCTAATGATACCTTGCCCTTTTTACTTTAGCGGGACAAGGCAAGTCTAGACAGAACAAGGATTGCAAGGAGCAGGACTGCAGTCAGCCAGTGAGAAATGGGTGCAGAAGGAGAAACAAAGAAAAGGCAGAGGAAGGCAGAACCTGCACACAGTGAGGGCCTGGGACAGAGCAGTACCTCCAAGCAGATGGATTCTTTTAGGTAGGAGGGGGATTTTCTGTTGGTTTTTTGGGGGGTGATTGTTTTGTTGGTTTGGGTTTTTTTTACTGAGCTTTCATGCATTTTTGCTGTTCTTTTAATCCCCTACAGTCGCTCTGATTATTATTGTTTACTCTTTCATTAACCTGAATTTATCTTTGCAGAACAAAGGCTCCCTGCCTGCTCCAGTTTCCTCACGGTGTGCCACTCATCCCAGTGACAGAACGTGAAAAGAAATTAGAGACTGTGGGATCGAGATTCTGCTTTCACCTTTCCCAAGATCTGTGGGACAGGGAGTTACAAGAAATACAGTTTTGTACTTCTATGCTTCCCCACAACTCAAAGGGCTTTGACAGGGAAATTTGCAGACTACTGCCTCATTTTTATCCCCACATATTCTCTTCTCCGTGCAGTGTCCTTTCCCTGAAAGCAAACTGAAAGTAGTTATAGTATTCCACTTGCACCATTCAGCAAAATCTAGTAAAAGCCCCACAGCAACTGCTGTGAATTTTTTTCACTTTTTCCCCCAACAAATTCCTGCCTGCTGCCTGCACATCCTTCCTCCCCACGGAGCCAGTGCACTGTGATAATCACACCAGTAGTATTCAGATAGAGATCAAGTGACGCAACCAGCTGTATCTCAACTCTGACTTTAAACTTCACGTTCCACTTGGATGTACATTTTTTCCTTTAATGAAAAATGCTCTTAGATAACAGCAGAACTACCCCAGATTTAGATAGGAAAGGAAGGAGCCCAATCCATCTAAACACAGGGAAAAGGGTTTCCTGGGTTATGCTGTCATTCTTAATACTCTCTTTAAGTTTAAGAACACTGCTAGAACCATTTATATCTCAAAAAAATTACAGCTTCTTGTCATGCTGAGGACAGAGACAGGAATGTGACAAGAACACAACAAGGTTCATCCAGTAACAGTCCAAGTTTATTGTGGGGCAGCTCCTTTCAAATTTCCCACGCTTACAGACATGATTGGTCAAGGGTCCCAGCTCTGCCCAGCCCACTGATTTGGGTGCATCTGTGCTTCAAAGGGGTTGGCTGAGGTCCTCTGGAATCCCTTAATGAGCTGGGCTGGTCCTGCTGGTGTCTGTTAAGCCAAATTATCTGTGAAGCTTATAGACCAGCTATAATTGTCACAGCTTCTTCCAAAAGGGGAGTGATACAATATGCCATTACTGTCAGCCTTTCCAGTACTGACTCCATACTGCTACAAAACCAGTCTTGTCCTGTACATTATACACACAGTGAAAGTGCTGAACACCTACAAAACTAATCCTGAATATCTCAGGTACCCAGTGGCTTCCTGAGCTATGGCTGTGACACAGCTAAACACAGGTAGATAGGAAAATAGCCTGAAATGCAAAGGTGAAATCTGGGGTTCAATTTCTTTTTACACCTGACTTAACTAATCTGACAGTGAACTTTCTGTCTCTTGGTTTTCTCTTTAAGTCTTGCTTTATCCTGGAACACTTACAGAAGAGAGAGCACTTGGGTTTGGTTACTACCAACTAAAGGTACCACATCCAAGTTTTCATGGAAGCTGTGTATGGATATCCATAACAACTGCTCTCCTCATCACTGCTGTGTCTTTTATCAAAAACAACTTGGATGATCCTGGAAGAACTCATCGACAATCCAGTGCCTGAATAAGCAAATATCTATCAACAGATCTATTGACTTCAGAGGGGCCACTTGTGCAAGAAACAACTCTACAGGCATGACTAACACAAAAAACACATCAATATCTTCTGTTTATTCTCCAACTTGTCCTAGAGGTTGAATCTGCCAACGATCACAACCCCAGTTATATAAATCAAGCTTCAGGTAAGATACATCACCTTATTACATTATTGTCACAGTGACTGTCTCCTGGATAACCATGGACAGAATTCCAGGTTTCCCTGTAGTCTATAATCCAGTGCTATAAAACGTATTCATCCACCTCATGCTGTGTTTATTGGTATGAATGCTTAGAGAGTGCCAGTACACTTAGAGCAAATACATCCCCAAATCAAGAAACAGATCAGCTCATGCTTCAAAGCACAGCCTGTACCCTCTGATTCACTGCTGCTCTCCCTCCACTACCAGAACAGCTCAAACTTGGCTTCTAAATCAGCTGCTGAGACGATGCTGGAGCAGTGAGACACTGAGGGAACCAGCTCTCTCCCTAGAAATCCCGTCAATTAAATTTTGGCCGGAAGGGATCCAATCTAATATCAAAGATTCTGTCATAAGGCTAAGTTCCCTGGAGCACAGAGTTAATGATTCAGAGCATGTCAGGCTGGCCTGGAGCAGTGGAAAAGGCAGCACAACTAAATTAATAAAAAAATACATAGGGAAGCAACCCAAATAAATACCAGCCGTAATAAAAAAAAATTAAAAAAAAAAAAAAAAAAAANAAAAAAAAAAAAAAAACCACTATGGAGATGGCTCTCAATTTAAGGGATATTCATTTTTTCCTGAAATCTCACCTTAATGCCTGAATATTTCATTTCCCAAGATCATGGATACACAAAACACCAAAGAATCTGTTAATAACCACAAAGAACCTCAAGCATAAGTCAATCATTTCTGAAGGATGCTGCAGTTCCTGCTAGGAGCAGGTGCAGAATGTTTTCACATTCAAAATGCAGACTGAAGGTTGGATATATTTGCACCTTGTAATTCATCCTTAAATATACATTGTCACCACCATTACAATACAAGAACCTGCATAGTCTCTAAAATATGTCTGTGAAATCACAGTGAAGTAGGGGTATCTGATTATATGAACAACAAGATTTTCTAAACTTAACATTCTAGACCTAATAGCAGAGAAATTCATATCTGCCTCTTTTCCATTTGTTCCAAATTCAGTTGCTAAATTAAGAGATTCATTATTTTTGTCCCCCAAAACCAGAACAGAGTCACCCTCTCCTTTCTGTGTGCACTACTAACTAAGATGCTAAAGTAAGGACAATTTCCCCACTAGAATGAGAACCATCAAAAGCTCTGACAGGACATTCTGAACTATTGTCCTCAAGCAGCAGGAAGAACACACCACACAAGTGCTCCCTGTGCTTCTATTGCAGGAACACCAACAGCCACAAAGAGGCTGAGCTACTTTGGAAGACAAAGATGTCACTTGCTCTTTCCTTTAACAGCTGTGTTTGATGATTATATATATGCAATGTATTAAGTTTTTATATGTATTGTAAATGTTTAACTTCTGCAACACAACTTCTAAATACATTTGACTAAGAATATTCAGAAACCCCCAGATACATTATAAAGCAGGTGATAGCCATCTTCCTGCTAGCTTCATTCTAGCTGAATTACCTTCCCCTTTAGAAGTTGCATCAAATGAGTTAATTAAGTGACTGGAACTAGTTCCCAGGATCATTAACGGACTGTCTTAAAGTCACCCAAATTAAAACTTTCTAAGAGCTGGGCAGGTTTATGTTCATAACTGAAAAATATTTGGCCATTTTGGCAAATTAGTTCTGTCATCTGTTCACAAGAATATTGAATATTTTTGCTCTGTCAAAAAAGATATTTACATCCTTACAAATAGCTCTATGCAAAAGCCTCGCTGTAGGAACTCCCCATGCCATAATTTGTAGCAAGTTAGTTAGTTATGCTACTTAGGCAGCCTGTATTATCTCAGCATCTTAGAGCTCCAGCACAGGGCAGTGCTCTCGTGCCCACCTTTAGCTAGGGGATACCACACAAGAAAGGTTCAAAGGAACTTCCAACCAGTGAGATCAAGGCTCTGAACCCATGGTCCCTTTAAGGGGGAAAAAAGACACAATATTCCACAAAAAGTATTCGGAGACTAAATTTCTATCAGAAAACTGCTAATAAAAAGCAAAACCCTGTTGATAAAGGACAGGACTTAGTGACTCCTGTTTCTGTGTGATCAACAGCCCAAGCTGGATCCTGTGACATATAAACAATAAAGCTGAGCCTCCAGGTGCAGTGAGAGAAGGTCTGATGCTGGAATAAATCAGTTCTGTGCTGTTAAGGGGAGTGAACACAATGGTGATGGGCAAGGTATAAGAAAATAGAAGTCAAAACAGCAACAGAACAATCAAGTAGATAGATATTTGTTACCAAGGCAACCCAACAGTATGTGCTAAAAAGCATATATGCTAGAAAGAGCCTCTGAGACACTGCAAGGAGAAATGAGAGAAACTGCTATCCAAATAGGGTTTGGGCTATGCTAGACTTGAAAAGTGGTCCTGTTCCTTATCTGTGAGCAAGGTGATGACATGCAGACCATAGGAGTGACATTACCTGGTGGGCAGGTTCTTCAGGAGCATCCATGGTGCAAGGAAGTCATGTTCAAGTTTGGCAATGAAGACACAGTATGAATGGAGAAGGAAAAAGGAAGTCTGAACTCTCAAGACAGACTGTTCAAAAGACATTGTTAAATTCCATTTGACAAAAATCTCTCCTGAGGCCTGTAACGGATTCTGTATTGGAGCAAAACCAACTCACTTCTATTGGTGTCTTAGTGCCACACTAACTCCCAGTTCAAAATTCAGGTATGTCTTGGAAAATCACTATTTATTTCTAGTGTATGTCACATGGAATATTAAGGTCTAATCATTACATTTTTACTCTCTCTCTCTCTCTAAGAAGTTTGGCAAGTTCTACAGGCAGCATTTTATACTCCTATGAAGCATAAGCCAGGAGAAAAGGCACTGGTGATCTTACTAAGACGTCACAACCTACATCACCTAAAGTCACCTCCACTCCCAGCTCATTAGTTGCTCCAATTTTTTGCACCTCAGATCACCCAGATATTTTAGCTTTCTGCAGGTAGTCAAACAGACAGAACTTTTATTACCTCTCCTTTTGAAGAAAGAGAGTGTGTGAGAGAGAGAGGCAGAAGCCAAGGGTCTTTTACTTTCAAGCAGTACTTCCAGGTTGGATATTTAATGCTGGCAGTAATATTGTAAGCTCGTTCCTTTAGAAAATTCCTAGGGGAAGAAGCTGTACCAGAAATACTGGCTGAAATAGTAACCCTTCATCCTTAGGGTCAAAGGAAAACCTCTTCTTGTAAGCGCATTGAAAACTGATCTGCTGGATATGAATGAAGGCAAAAAAAAAAAGTTGCCTACTGTATAAACACCTCCAAAGTAAGTAAAAGCCTTGAAGGGAAATGACAAAGTAACAGAGTCAAGGGAAATACCAGAAAGATAAACTATCTCAGGAAGCCAGATTCACTCCTGTGCAATACATCAGTAGCAGGACAAAAAAAAGTTTGAAAATCATGGCAGGTGAACTGTGTCTACTCCCTCAAAACCAAACCAACACAAAGTAAGAACAAAAATCATCTGGAACACAAACCAAAACAACTCTAGGGGAAACCAAAACTTTGGATATTAAAACTAATAACACCTCTAATAATTTTAAATTATGTTGTTTGTGACAGGGCTTTGGAAGTGTTCATTTCACACTGACAAAGCAGATAAGGATCCCACTTGAGAAATGAAAAACATCTTCAAAAAGGAGCAGAATAAGAAAACTCCACACAAGCACTGATGGAAGAGAGCCACTAGGCCAACTCTCTAAAATCAAAATGCATTTCTTTTGATGGACTAGATCTGGATTCACGGTGTTTAGCTGAGTGCAGTATATGGATCAGTTATCATCAATTTGAAAGGAAATAGCTCATTTAAGAAAGAGCAGTAGAGCAGGAGTTTGCTGATGGTGAAGAATATAAACAACAGAAATCTCTGTTTCTGTGATGATAATATTGACAATTATAAACACAAATGGCTAAGGAAATTATTTAATAACAGTGTATATTCATGTGAGTCCCATTTTATCATTAAACCCTGCAGTATTATTTTGTATGTGAAGTTGAGAAAAAAGCACTCCAAAGGAAATACAGGCAGGCAACAGGATGAGGGGAGCTGCTGTCACAAACTCACGCTGACTAATCTCCATTTCCTTACATATATTTGACCATAGCCAGACCCATCCCTCTGGAGATACCCTGGGCATGTCCTGCCCTATGGACATCCTTTGAGTGTTCACTAAATTGTTCTCCATGGAAATGTCAGGAGCCATGCCATCTGCTGGGAGAGTTTACCCAAAAGGGCAGAGCTCTGATGGCAAAAATGCTGCTGCCATCACTGCAGCTCTGCCCAGGAAACGCCCCTGTGCCCGAGCAAAGCCTCAGCACAAATCCTGCCACAGGCTGGGACATGTTCATGCCCCCAGAGAACACTCTCTGGGGCATTTTCAAGTGCACAGTTAGACACACGTTCTTGTGTCAGCAGACTGTACAAGACAAGGATGAAAATTTCACTTTTTGCTTCTGTTATAACCCTTTTTATACGCTTCTTAGGCAATGTCAAAATTCCCTTTTTATATGCTATTAATATCTTGAAATCTTCTCCTTTTGTTGCGAAGCTATTATGGCAATGCACAAAACAGAATCTAGTTCAATACCAGTCAGACTCATGATGTGACAGGATTTAAACAAAAACAGCTCCTTCCAGTTTCATTTGAAAATATGACAAAGCCTGTTTATCAAATAAAACAAACCTATCTATCACCTTCTAATTGGAAGCCTTTTTTGCTAGCATGCCTGGTGCCTCACTAATCTGTACACAACTTAATATGGAAGTTATTAATTATACAAGAGAACTAATTATACCTATTTGTCAAAAGATGAGATAGTTAAACTGAGGATTTAAATAACAAGGAATGAGCATTTTATCCTAATTAGTTTGACCTCAACTTTGGGGGACAGGGGAAAAGCAGAATAAATTTTTCTGACTAATCTCTGAGTGGTAAGAGCTATTATCATACAGACAATACAAGGCTGAAAGGGCCACTGTTTCATCAAGCACTGGAACATGCATTTCTTTCAAATCACAGTGTACCATCCTGACACCAATCTCCCCAGCTGTCCAATCTGCTTATGGTAGAAGACCATGAAAGGGAAAAAGTTAACATTAAGCCATTTTATCCATTCCCCTCTTTGTTACTCTGAAGTTATTTGTGCTCATACACTTATTAAAAATCTACCTTTGTATCTTCCAGCCTATTGTTAAAAACCCTCACAAACAAACAAACAAAAAAATAAAAACAAAAGAAGAAATTCTAAGGGACAAAATAATTTCCTGTAAGCATATGTAAAACGGGTCCAGATATGAAAAACTGTCTGAAAAATAGCCACCACTGGAACAGAAGAGGTGCTGACCAGCAATAAAAGACAAAGCAAAGGATACCTACAATGCACTCAACACAGTGCCTGCATTTGGGTTTACCTGCTTGACTGCTGTGCCCAGAGCAGTGCAGAATTCTCTCTCTGCAGGTTGCAGCACCATATGTTTTTCACTCCTCCTGTGCTTAAGAAGGAAATCACACCAAAAGAAATTGGCAATTTATGCATAAAACATATGTAGATATATTTTCCAGAGTTCATATTTAGGTGAACCCTCTTTACCTTAGCTTTGCTGTATGGATGCTGCACACCAAGTCCAATTTAGCAAGGCTAAAACTGCTTTTATAATGAACTTTGCACCTTGAGGTGTTGTACAATACCTATGGCTCTCTAGTAAAGCACCTCTAGGGACAAAAAAACAACAATAGTCCATACTCCAAAAAAACCTAACAAATCAACATTCTAATATTAGGATAAAGTATCAATACAAGCTTCAGAATCCCAAGTCTCTGGTCTAAACTAGCTCTTCAGAAATATTTTTTACAAGAAAAATACAAGAAATTGAGGTCTCACAATGTCAAATTAAAAGTGATTAGAACATTTTGTTGACTGGGGCTTCCAGCCATATCCCTGGGACTTTTCTACAAACCCTTGCACTGAACAGCAGCATGTGCCAGAAGTGCACTGACATCAAAGCAGTGCCTGGTGTGTGTGCTGGGCACCATGGGCAGGCACAGAGGAACTGGATTCTGACACATAACCTACAGCAGTGCAAGCATGAAGATATACTCACTAAATATTTAATAATACCTGGCTTAGTTCTTCAGTTACCTAACCTTTTAGCCCAAGGAAGCCTAAAAATACATGTTTTGACTTCTGCAAGCTACAGGTACTGTTAAAAAACCTGTGTGGACTGAAAAAAAGGCACTCAGGGAGTCTGAGGACCTGAGCCAAAGCTGCCAGAAGTTGATAGGTGGGCAGTTAATTGAAAGCCAGGTTTCAATTATCCTTCAGGACAGTCTGAGCTGGCAGTGCCACTGCATGAGGTAATTCTGCCCCTTCATCTTGTTCCAGAATCCATCCACCCATCCATCCATCTTGTTTCCATTCCTGTCTCACTCGCTCGTCCTGCTGCAAGTGTTGGCCCAGTGCAGTGAGACACAAGGGATGTAACTGGCTGAAACAAAACTGAAGGTGATGGAGGGCTGAAGAGGAGAGTAAAGGTTAGCTTTGACCTCATTCATTTTTCCCAATCCACATTATATCATAAATCTTTCCTTCTCTAAGAGCAGGAAGACAGAGATCATCAATTGGAAGGCACGTAACACTAATTTAAATCTTCTAACCATGAATGTGTCAGTGCAGCCTTACTAAGGATTTGCGAGGCTAACTTGGTATGTTTTGCCATTCTGTGCTCTTACAAAATGCACATTTGTATCCCTGTTCCTTGTTTTTTATTACAACCAAAAGGAGAAAAATGTGACTGTATGCAGAATTTATTTATGAAGTAAATTCTAAGATTTCCTTCTAGCAAAATGTGTAAGAACCTTTGACAATTAAGCACACAAGCCTTGCTTTTTCATGAAATCCAGGGATTCCTGATCGGTTTCTAAAGAGAAAGAATTTTTGTAACCAGAAATAGGAAGAAATTGGTATTCTCTCCCTTCAGTCATTACAATTCTCATTGGCTGTTTTTTAACTTAACCTTTTCTGGCTTACAACACTAACCAGACAAGTCTGCATGTAGGTTTTTGGAGCTGGTTTTGAGAAAGAAGAGAGAACAGGAGGAAACAGATGATATTTACTGCACAATTTTAAGATTCAATCTGGATGAATCAAAACGAGTCATCTCTCAAGCCAGGAAGTATATGAGGATGTTTAAATGTAATTGAAAAATTCTTCATTCAATTCTGCAAAGAAAATTCTCCTTCCAGCATAGATCAGTCATCCACAGTCACAACCCTTAACTATTAGTTGTGATTCTCTAAAGATCCTAAATCACTTTACACAGGAATGTCATTTAGCCAAATGTTTCTGTGTGGGATTTATGCAGTTAATTCCTGCTGAAGTGGTTTTATCCCCCAGATCATTTTGAGTTCTGTACCTGTTTTCCCTAGTACTGTGTTCCTTCTCACTCTGCCAGGGTTGACAAACTCAGAAAATACTCTGCATTCTACTGTCCAAGTCATAAATAAAAATACTGATTAATAGGAGACATAGAATATTGACAGGCCCTCGATATATTACCATGTTCTGACATTTCGTTAATTATCCACATTTTTTAATTATTTTTTTTTTTCATTTTCTCACCCCTTCGATATCCACCAGGCAGTAGACACCTCTAGACCACTTTTCCTCATCTGAATCAAGAAAACACTACATGAATACAGTGCAAGAAACGAGTCAGTCAAGGTATATTATATCTAATGCTTCTCTCCTCACCACCTGACCTGTAACATGGTCATACAAAGAAATTAAATGGGTTTGTCACAATTTGCCCTTGAGAAATCTGTTTGCTTGGTAACAGATCTTGCTAACTGGCAAGATGTCCATCCAATTATTTCTTGCTAGGTTTAAGCCAAACAGACTGGTCTTTAATTACTAGCTCCTCCTTTCCCTATCCCCTCCTGAGGCACTATATTTGCTTTTCCCCAGATACGACTCTCTCCCCTATACAGCCAATTCTTTAAATGCCCTAGAATTAATCACATCAGGTCCAGCTTCCTTGAAAACATTTAAGAACTGCACTTAAAGCTAGAAAACTTTGGCACCTATTTTTGCATTAACATAAATCCCTCAGTGCAGAAGAATCCTCTGAAGCAGCTAAAAAATGTTTTCAACATACATAATTCCTGAGAGAAAGCACAAAGTGGCAGTCATGCATCTTAAGAAAATTTTATTTCTATTCAGCAGGCATTAAGATCAAGAGAAGCAGTGACTTACATCAACAAAAATTATTTATAATTTTGGAGCAATTGAGACCATAACTATGCACTTGGGTCTCAAAGTATTTTAGATGTGTATTTCTAGATCTCCCTCCCACTACTTGAGTTCTGTCCTTCCATTTTTGGAAAGTAGATCACAATACTAACACTTCTACTTTACCACCCTTAAAACACTATTTCTAAGGGCCAAAATAATCAAAATACAGTTAAGAGAATCTGCATCTGTAACTCAAGAATTCAGAAATCTAATCCTTGTCTTTGCTTTCTCTGGCTGATGATGTTGGCATGTCTCACCAGGATTGTGCAGTTTTGAACCTCACAATGAGAGGTCACTGGGTATAGGGAGCTTTGTTTCACATCTAAGGGAGAACATGAACCAACCTCCCTTATTCTCTTTCCCCTTGTAAAAACACATCTGATCTAGAAGGAACAAGCCCCACTAGAACAACAAAACAAATTTTGACAGCCTAACTCCTTCGCTAACTACTTCAACTCCTCCTTACTTGATTACACATGGTCACTATGATACAGAAATAATTCTTGGCAAGACCCTGCTACCAAACATCCAGAGATGGAGATGTTTCCTCATGGGAACTGAACTGAATTTAACCTCTCCACTTGTTCTTCACATATTACTTTATTGTTCACACCAGTCCTACAGATGCCAGAGCAAATGACTCAGCCCTTGCAAAATGATAGTTAAGCAATTACCGAATCATAACTGAGTCTTTTTTTTTTTCTCCAAAGTTGCTGTGTTTTGAATATCAATTTTTTGCTTAGATCAGCTTAAAGGTACTTAAACAATTGCATTCAGTTGATGCTAATGGAAACAATCCTGAAGTGCTGCATTAAGGACATCATGATATCACAGAGTAAACTCCAACCCATGTAAGACAAATACAGCTATTACAAATAACTGCTCTAAACTGCCTGAGCCAGCAGAAGGGGTAAGTGTCAAAGACCTGAGGCAGTAATCATTCCACCCAGGAGAATGCTGTACAATGAATAAGAATAGAAATCAGAAGAGAACACTGGATTTTTTTCATTTACATACCTGCCATATAAAAGCTTCTTTAAGAGTATTTGCAATTAAGGATTACATTTGTTTAATAGCTAAAACAAGCAAACAAAAACACCACCAAAAAAAGGGTATCAATTCCATTTTCAAGGGGGTAATCTCTACCGCATCTATCCAACATGAAATACTCCACTTGATCTTCAGTGCAAGGTAGAAATTTTTTTTATATATTTTGAAAGAAATTCAAAGGAAACCAGCACAACACTTCAACTAACTACTAAAAGGAAATACAAACTCATTTTTCTAATTATCTTTTCGCAAAGAATATTCCCCTCATTACAGTATCCAACCTCCATATCTTCATCTCTATAATTGTTATTGAAGAGACATTTTGCAGCTGGGATTCTTAATATTTGCTGCAGTTATTACAGATTGTATAAATAATGTAACAGTGTATTTCTCTTAGAAAATGTAGAACTAGTTGCTTCAGCCCTCTGGTGACGTATTCTCCTCGCTTGACTCTACCTCAACAGCAGACAGATGAATTTTTCTTACAAGGAGTATAATTCTCTGGAGAGACCAGCACTGCCCCAGCTAGAAATTCTGCAAAATGCCTACCATTAGGATTTTCTTCAGAGAAATAGAATATCATGAGCTTGACAGGAAACAGGATCTTCTGCTCACTCCTGAACTATCTTTTGTCACTACCAGTTTAAAAATATTTCAACTGAATGTAGCCTAGACTATGGAGCAAAAGGCAGAGCTGCAAACCCACTCAGGTCTATTTCCACTCATTTTCTCCTACAAAAAGTCTACAGTGCTACTTACATTGCATGTAATAAATGAAATTGCTGCTGATCTCAACCCAAAGACTACAGATGTTGTAAGGTCTGAAACACGACTTTGTGTTATTCAACAGCTACAAACTAAGGCTGATGAGGTTTACAGTAAAGAAAGCAAAAAAATCAATAAACAGAGTAATAAATAACTTGCCTATATGGTACGTGTCTTTCACATCAAAGACATAAAGGAGGGACAAAAAATACAGAGATAATTTTGTCCTCAAAGTGAACTGTAACACAGCACTTGACTGGAGCTTGTTTCTCACTGATACATGCTCCTTCTACTTCTGTGGGCAGAAGTAAACAATAGGTAAAAGCTATTGAGCCATTGTGTTAAAGTTCTGGCTTTACAGTCTGTTTTCTCTATTAACTTGGTGGTAATTAATTACTACCTATATGCTTAATTACAGCCAGTTAAAGAAATGTAGTGCAAGTCTGTAAACAAAGCTTGGTCAATTTGAGGTAATGGGTAGTTGGAGCTAAATGAGATTTCTGCTCAACTATGTTCATATGTAGCATAATCAACATACTCAATACTACAGCATCAGGTTCCAGAGGATTCTTGAAAACACCATGTAGAACTGGTTCCCAAAACAATCTAAAAATTTGTACTTCTATAGACTGGCAAATAATATCCTTACAACAATGGACTTAGAGAAACTTGTTGCAGGATAGACTTAGAAACATTCCCTCAAAAAAAACCCCAAAAAAACAAAACACCTAGATTCACTTAGGTGAAGTTTCACTCCAGAAGGTCATACTGGCTAAATAAACACAGTATATCTAAGGAAAACTACTTATATCAAGATTTTTATTAAATTTACAAGAGGAAAGTGATGGGCATCTGTTAGGAAACAGTTTGGGGTTTGCAGTGAAAACTAGTCTCTATTTCAGTTCCTGCTGTTTGGGATCCATCTCATGACACTGGAGATTCCAGCCCAACCGAACTCTGAAAGGCAAATGCAGCACCAAGTGCCACAGAAGGGCTAAAGGCAGGAAGGAAATGATACTGAAGGGATAAGGATCAGTTCCCTCAAGCACTTGCACAATAATCATCATTAGATTGTCCATGGATTTCTGTCTCCTCATACAGTCCTTGGGCTGTACAGGTGATTACACTAATTCCCAATTCAAGGTACAATTCAGTGAAGGTTTATGGATTCCAGTGTAATCAAGGTCACACTCTCCCAGACATGACAGCTGATGTTCCAGTCTTTCCCTTCACTGGCTATTCCTGTCCCTATTCACCCTACAGCTTTTCTGAGTTTCTCTGGCCTATGAAACTAATAATTCACACTGTTTATTACTGCTTACTACTTGGTTTCATTTTCTTTATTAGTGACAAAATACTGCTCTCCCAATAACTCTGAGTCCACATGTATCATTTTAACTTTCCCTTTGGGCAAGTGTAATATGCTTTAAAGTCATATTATAAACCAGATATTTCAATATAGCCTACATAATTACTTTCTGGGGCAGAAACACCGTTTCAGTCTTCCACAAATCCACACATATCCTTAAGCACTTGAGCTAAACAGAATGAATCTTGGTTTGAGAACTGCAATTGCTGTTCCTTGTTAATCCCCAGTGTAAACTCCTAAGCACTCAGCCTGTCCAGGAAAATGTGTATTGGTCCAACAATTCTTTTTCAACACTAAGACAGCTACAGGCAATGTTGCTTGGAAAAGCACACAGTATAAATGGAATGCTGGCTGATTAGTTTCCATTTATCAAATCAATTTTCTTCCCCTAGAACATACTCTATTAAATCCTGAGGAATTATCCCATATTTGGTACCATAATAACATCCCTTCCTGACCTTTGTGGCATGATACTTGAAGTCAACACGGCAGTATCACGTTTCAACATTCAAAATCACATATGTTCCATTAACCAATAAGTCAACAGATTACTAATATATTTTTCATGGTGAGCAAACATTAATGCTGTTATTACAAAGAAAGCAAATGCTTGGCTGTTTGTTTAAGAGCCTGCCCACAAGTGCTGGAGCCAGTGCAGGTCAGCACCCAGAGGAAGATGCTCACAAAGAGCACAAAAGTGCAGCAAGAACATAGTCATGACACATTTGGAGCTTTTTGCTTTCCCCCCAGCCTGCTCCAAAGGCACTCGCTTTATTCTCAGCTGGGAGGTGCTGTAGCAGTTCAGAAGGTGGATCTGACCACTGCCACCAGGGCTGCAGCAGCAGAGGGAGCCTGATGGGACAGGTAGCTCAGATCAAGTTTTGCCCCATGAGGAAAGCAGTGTTCCAATAGTTCCTTCAGACTAAAAAAAAAAAAAAAAAAAANNNTGCAAAAACTTCTTCCCCAAAAAAAAAAAAAAAAAAAAAAAAAAAAAAAGCCACCTAAATATTATTAGCTGAAGTTCACCTAAGACTGCACCATCAAATGCCCTAAATTTAAAGTGCTTGTTGATCTCACTCTGCAAGGTTCCCAGGAATATAAACAGCTGGTACTTTTTGTGATTATACAGCTTACTAATAAGCAAAACAATTCCATCTTTAGGTGTTAATCTGCTTTTTCACAGATCATCACTCAGTTTTCTTTTGAATCTCGGCAGATTTTCTCAAATCCACCTTTGCTGACAAGTTATTATAACTATTTAGTAGCAGAAGTTTTTCAAACAGTATATTTCTGTCTTCTTGTTTACACCTACGAGAACATTTTAAGGTTATTTTTCAATTGTTAAGATCTAATGTTTTATGTGTCTCATCACCACAGCCTTAAAAAGTCAGAGAGACTTCATGAGTTCCTTTGGAATGTTGTCTTTCATCATCAAAAGCGCATGCTGCTTTATATAGCTATGCATAACATTTTTCATTTTTTTCCCCCAAAAGTTTGCAATTCTCAGATCTGCCATTTCACAAGTGGTTTGAAAAATACTATCATGGTCTTATTTTTAAAACCACAGCAAGGATTTCTCAGAGCACTAGGCGTACACATGGGTGGGATGACTGCAAGAGTTACACTGATAAATTAAGGTAGTTTAGAACGTGAGCTTTATGCTCATCTTGCTTTAAAACTCACCTGCACATATGTCAGCCTAAGCACACCCTCCATCCAGTACCTTGCTTTGTGCTAAAGGTCACAGACAGAAAGAAGGAAGGATCAGATTTTCTGGTGTGTCCATACATCCAACTTGAAAATAGGGTACAGAAATCACACTAGATTAAATCAAAGCAGTTCCTGTGGGAAAGCAGCTAAGCCATAGCAAGATGGTAATGAAGAAAAAATTAGCCCATAATAAAGACTTCTGGAGTGATGTCTTAAAAAAATTACTTGCACTACTCAGCTAATCTTGTTCTTCTAGATGCAGTATACAAATACACATTTTGCTTGTCTCTGTTATGTCTGAAACCTACTGAAAAAAAAAATTTACAAATAGGAACAGTATATATAGCACATTTTATCCATTACTACAACATCTTTCATTTGCAAGAACTGTTACATTAATTTTCATGTTTTAAAAAGGCCAAAAAAGGCAAAACATGCCAGTATGGCCCTGTAACTATACAATATTAAACACTAAGACCAGACTCTTGGTCTTACAACACAAAGATTTCTGCCTCCTCAGTATCATGGCAACATCTACCCTTAGAAGGCTTTGTGGCCTTTTGTTAAAGATGTGGGGGGGGGAAAGGAAAACATTCAAAGCCTTGAAAATATAAAGAAATTAATGAAGCTTTCTTTTTAGAAAAACAGCATTTATTTCCACTCCCTTCAGCTAAAGGATGTGGGAAGGGAAACAATCTTTTAGAGAGTACTATCAGTTCTTTAATATATTAAAGTTTAGGCATGTTGAACGTTGGCTCAGCATCTTTGGAAGTAACTTGGGTATATGCAGAAGGAAGATGAGAACCACTGAAAAAACAGAGGGCACTGTGGTATTGACATGTTCAGATTCTCTCTAGAAGAAATTCAAAAGTAGCACAAAATGGTGTCAGCTACTTCATAATCTGGCAAAATTAGACCAGTTGTAGGTTCAAGAAAAGATTTCTCTGACTTTTTTATCCTGTCAGAGGACTGCAGACATGAAACTCTCTCTATTAGGTAGCTTTGGCTTTTTGCTTTTAGTATGTTTAAGAGCAGGTTAAATGCAAACCCAAGAGACAGAAGGAGGTGTATGAGATGCACAACAACAATGTACAACAGCAATAATCAGGACATGACTGAGACCTGTAAGGTTAGACATGATAAGGTTTTGCAGCAAGACCACAGGTTGCAAGGGCAAAAGAAACTGGTGAAAGGACGTGGGGACTCCAAAGGATAATAAGAGCACTGTCCATAGGAGCAGATGTTTATCCATCTGGCATCAAGTTGCAACCCTCCCTGAGCACTGGCCATGTGCAGCACTGCATTCCTGTGGCTCACCATGCAAGCTGAGCTCATGACACACCTGTATGGTTACCCTGGGGTCCCTAAAGCCTTACACCTTCTGGAATGGACTATCCCAGTGCACCAGCAGCTGCCAGCTTGTATCAACTCACTTGCACAGTACTTTATGTCCAGCCAGCCTTAGGAGTTCTCATCATCAACTGCCCCTGTTTGGTCCCTCATCCATTCAGATGGTGCAAGCCTGCCTTCGACGTGCAAATAAGAATTTTATCTTGCAAGAAATCACCTCTGGTTTTGCCAGAATCACTTACAGAACTTTGCAGGGAGAGGATATGATGTCAGTATCAACTAGGAGTTCTCCTCCCCCCTGCCCTTTGCAAAAGACTATGTGTCTCCTTTGGTGATGATGGGGTTGCCTGGGGGGAATGGCATGTGCTGCACAGCACTTCTCAGAGCAAGGTCCCAGAGCCTAAGCACACAAAGGTGCTACATAAGAAGTGCTTAAATAAAAGGAGCAAGGGACACATGCCAGAGTTCTTTCTAATTTTTGTGGAAATACCTGCGAGAAAACTCAATGGCTGTCGCCCTTCCTCTTCAGGAAAAGAAGAGTCTCAAAGCAGTCACTGAAATGGTTTTGTCCTGTTTCAGGTTTGAACTTACAGCAGCATCAGAAAACAAAAATCTACTGTGTTTTATAGCTACATATTCAGTTTAAAATCCCCACCATTGATCCCACCACCTCCTTCCCCTTCTGAACAATGTCAGAAAGTTGTCCATCAGCCACGGCGTCCTCTGCCTCAGACCAGCACGGCTCAGAGATGGGTCTCAGAGTGTCCTATTTCAGACAGCACTTGGCAAACCTAAAGGAAGAAAAATCTGTTCTTTTGGTGAGACTGCAGTTCACAAAGCTAGAGTGGCACCAAGTGGTGAGAGGATGAATTTGGGTCTCATTATGTGTATTTTTTCAAACACACTAGAAGCCACACTTGACATTTAAAATAAGATGGCTTGGCAGCTCACTTTTACTGGGGAGACCAATTTTTTTAGAAATCCTACTTAATCCACACACACACAAAATAACAAAGGTAGAATTTTCCACAGAGGACTATTAAGCAAGTAAAGTCCAGAATTACTAGTTAGACAGAAAACATCTGAATGTCAGTAATGAGTAGGAAGTGAACAAAGATATCCTAATTTTCATAATCAGATACAGCCACAATTAATCTTTATTTGACCACTTGACTTTTCACACTCAAAGCTACCATATCCTCCACACTGGAGCCATTGCATGTCTTACTACATTTTAAAAGCAGCACCTTTGTATTTATTTGCCTCCTTTCTACCATATGTGACATGCAAGCCACCCCCATTCTTAAAATGTCTTGCACGCTGTCACTTCTCATAACACCTCAGAAACAAAGGAACAAACAAAAACAAGACAAAAACAACAACAACCCCCCTGCAAAACACAAACAAACAAAACCCATCAAGCCACAAAACAGCCCATACCAAGGATACTGTGTGCCTTCAAAGATCATGTCAGGAAAAGAACATTCCCCTCTGCTCAGTAATAATAACCATATACCTCATCTCACTCTTCTCCCCAAAATACACCAGACTTGTAATCAAACCCAAGGAACAGAAGACAGATGAGTAGCTCTGTGAATAATAGCTTACAAACCTCAAACCAAAAACTACTAAAACACAGACATCTCCCCACCCCCTGTTCCCATGCCGTTCTTCTCAATAAAAAATACCCTACAGCTATTTCAAGGGCATCACTATTATTTCTGTAGAAAATGAGAGATTATTTTCATCATGCATTTGTACTAGCACCTAATAGGAGCTATTATTTACCCAGACAACTGACAAAAGTGCTCATTCACATGGAAGAAAGTATTTGATGTTAAACATTTGTTGGCTACTTTGGCCCAGTTTCTCAAGTCATGAAAGGCAATTTCACATTTTGCTTGGTTTAACTGATATGCTCAGGATAGAAAAGTCATTCTCATGGGAACAGTAACTAAACCTAAAACTGAATTAATATGCTCATAAATCTAGAAAAATAAAATGTGATTACTATTGTGGCAAAATTCTTTAAAACTCATGAATAGTAGGTACATATTAAAAAATCCCAGACAAAGTCAGTTAAGTAATTTACAAGTTATTTCAGTATCTACAGTAAAACAAGTTCTGGAGAAGCTGGGAACTGAAAAGTGAAGCCCTATTAAAGCAGATCTTTGTTGCACCTGATGCATCCCAGTAACCATGGGCAGATTTATAATATACCACAATGCAAAGACAGCCTAGGAATGCAGCTGGGGTGAGACCTCACTTAAGTAATTTAGAAAACAACAGAGCCTCAGAGGTTCAAAGTGCCAGGAAAGTTCTTGAAGCTTTTGACCCCCTTCAGCTGCACAGGTTGTCAGTAACATGATCACATTAACAGCCTGATCAGGTGGGTTTGACTTCCAGGTAGCAATGCTCAATCTTCACTTCAAAACAGATGATACAAAATGTGAGCTATGAAGATTTCTACTACACAAAACCACTAAATGTCTCATCCTGCTTTTTAAAATTTAAATTCAAGGTCAGCTGGTTACATTCTGTATGTGAACATCCCAACTGCAAATTAATGCTTGTCCATAAGCTTAGCTTTCTTTCTTACTTTTAACAGATGGCAGTAATGTTGATCTACACATTAACAGCAACTGATTTCCAATTCCAAAACAAGAGAAATGATCTTTGTATCATTTCCCACAGAGAGGTAATTAATGGATATTTGCAAGCTGCTTGGAGATCCTCCAGTAAGCGGGGTTTTTTTGTTTGCTTTGGGGTCCTTTTTGTGGTAGATCTTATTGTAACTGCTGTGCAATATTTACTGCCTGTATTTCTCAAAGTGTTGCTGTGTACTTTTTTGAGTATTCCTCATACCTCATTTCATTATCTCATGCTTAAAACCAAGCTTCACTGAGATTTGTTGTATCTAAGACAGTTCCTGCTGATTTCTATTTATTATGAGAGCTTTGACAGGAACAGGTAATAGGACTGTGTTGTCTGTAAAGACACAGCTGCCCTGGTTGCTTCTACTTTGGTCACTATAAAAAATCAATGCAAAAGACAAAAAAAAAATAAAAAATCCTAGTGTCCACTGAGATTAGTATGTAGTCCTTTTTGAAACTGTACAAGGATAGCTATGCTTCCTTGGAGAAGTGGAAACTCATATAATATTTTAAAGTAGCACTCATCTCCTTGGAGATATAGCCACTGGTAGGGAAGTGTTTGAGAATAACAAATGCTACCTACCAATTTATTGTAAATGAGAAGTTGCATGTTGTGCTATATTTTGAATTCTTTCATGAATGAGCATTTATTCTGGGATAAGTGGATATGGATGAATAGCTGACTAAAGTACCAACTGCTCTTTTAAAAGAAGAATTATCTGAAATCAAATCTTCTTTGTTGGATGAAACATAAATTGCAGAGGGAATATTTAACCATGTAAGGAGAAAATCCATAGATAAGGTACCACAGACTACATTTAGCAGAGTTAATTGTCTTTGTCACTTGCTCTTCCACACAAGTTTGTAATGGAGTGTTTTGTCTAAATAATAAAATACACTGTCAGTAATATCCTCTGATACAGATTTCTTGACAATTAGGCTTTAATGATAACCAAGTGCTGGCACTTGGATTGCTGGGCAGAAAAAAACTTCTGTTTGCTCAAGAGACCTCAAGCCAACTTCACCTTTTTGTGCTAAAGCAGAAAAATCTACTGTAAATCACTCAGTGGCTTTAGCAGCATTTTTGACTGCAGCTGGTAATATTGACATCACAGTCTGTGATGATGACTCTCTTCCAGGTCAGGCATACTTATTTTGTCACATTTTTTGTCTACCTTCCTCAATTCCCATTTTATTCCCATTTTATTTTATTCCAAATTTAGAGTATGCATTCTGACACTACCACAGTGGAATTGACAAATGCATTCCAAGATATTGTTTACTATGAAAAATTATCCATGTTACATGTGCTATACAATAACCCACGTTTTACATCTCCTTTGGCTAATTGCTGGGGAAAAAAACCTCTTCTTTTTTGCTAATAACCACTTTGCACAGAGATACACAATGCAAAGACTAAAGGATAGCAGAGCACAAGGGGCAATTTCAGTTATTGCTGTCATATATACCATGCTTGGTTTTATTTAATCTGCTTTCAGAGAGCATTACAACTAGCTGAAGTATCTAAAAGGCTACTAATTATCCTTCTTGAAAGAAAAGAATTATAATGAGTTTCTCATAAAAGTCCATCTACTTCTCCTAGTTCTGTCTAATCACTTGCTACTTGTCTGCAAATGGATTTGGTCTCATAAGTAATAATAATAGTGACAGATGTTTTTCTGCCAGTCAAACTTAAAATTCAAACTTCAGTTGATTATTATGAGTAATCTACAATTTCCTCCATAATTAAGGCTTCAACTTTGTTCACATTAACAAGTTCAATTTTGACCTCCCACTCACATCTATTAATGAAGGAGAACTTAAGTGATACATGAGAATCATGGCAGAAGAATAATTTTCCTTCCAATTCACAGTAAAGTGAAGGAGGAAATTCCAGTTTATGGCAATGCCTTATAGATATTTCCACATATAGTAATCTGTCACTTTACTGGAGAGAGAGGAAGAAAGCAACAGAACTCTAATGGACTGAAAGCACGTTCTCATGCCCAGAACTGAAGCTGAGAGAACAGAAGTCTGATTTTAAATCTAATTGACAGCTGCTTTACTAAGATCAGGACAGACTGAGGGCTCAGAAATCACACGCAACAAACAAGCACTATAGTTGTCTTCCCTCTACTTTTGCCTCATTAAAACAACCTACCTTCTTCCAATCATCACCAGTAAGACCCAAAGAAAAGCAGAAAATTTTCATAACACAGAAGAATTGATTAGGATGAGCTGAATGCAGCACAATAACTGATTTATGATATTCCACTATTAAAGGTACTCACTGGATTTCTAAAAATTCCTCTTTGGGCAGCGTCTAACAGAGAGAGAAGGACGGTGAGAAGATGTAGTTTAACGGATTTATCTACTGAAAATCTAATACACAGGGACAATGTTTTGTTACCCACAGTCCAATTTTAAAAGTTATTAAGATTTTAATAGGCTCACTGGATCGCTGTGTTGACTCTGACAGCCTAATTTAGGCTCACTGGCAGTTTCAGAGATGCTGCACTAACTGTTGGAGGTGGCCAGTTTAAATAAACTCCTTGCTTCAGAACAGCCACACACCAAAATAAACTCTGCAGAACAGCTCAGGTTAGAGGATTTGAAAACAACTGAGGGACCTGAAGAGGTCAAATAGAGCCAGAACCCATAATAAATTTCTAAACAGACCTTTGTTTGCTATGCAGGAAAGAAAGCACTAAGGAATAGCCTTTTTAAACCACTTAAGGGGGAAAAAAATAATTAAATCTTGGTTTGCTTTCCATATGCAGCACACTGAGCAGTAGCAGGGGGACTGAAATACAGCTAAGGAAGATGAAATTCGAGATTATTTTTTTTTTTCTACATTTGATTCATTCCAGAACTTGTGGTTACTCAAAACTCACTGAGATAGAAGCCATGAATTAAAACTGAAATGAACTGGTGGCTGAAATGACTTCTATGCAGCTTTTACTTTTCAATAGCAAGGGAAAAAAACAAAGAAAAATTACTTTCTGTTTGTGGGTTTTGTTGTCTGACTTTTTCCTCTAAATTATTTGTTTTCCTCTCATCAGCAACAAAATAAAAACAAAGTTAAACAAAGTTTTGGTATGAAGATTTCAATAGCAATATACTTAATTCCAGGGGTTTTTTTATAAATAAGAATTATATAAACTTATAACAGGTAATTGATGTTCTTCAAGCTGTTAAAAAGCATTTAAGAGTGACATTTATTACAACAGAACTTAAGACTGTCCATTTATCAATTTACTCCCTCACTAAAGGTCTTTCTGAACACTTGAGAGCAGCATGAACATCACTAGCAGAAGCATTGGAAAACAAAAGAAACTGTCAAAACACTTGTCCACTACCTCTTTTGCATCAGCAGCTGTGAGGTTTTCATTGAGAAATCATTTCTGGACAGACAGATGATGTGCCAACTCGAAGTTATTAGATATCAGTACTTACTATTCATCTGAATCTACTCTTTGCACACTACTTTTAATTGCTTTGCATTTCACCCTGACAGAACATCACAGTTTCCATCCTGTGAACACAAGGCAGAGTAAGATTTTTAGGAAATGCTAATTTCTACCTAAACAAGATCCAAATGCTTACAAAACAAAACAAAAATAAATAAAAAGCCAAAAAAGTAAGACCACAATGCTGAAATGCTGGTCTCCAACACCAACCTGTGTAGCTGGTGGTTAATAGCTTAGGGGGTTTTTTTCAGCTCTGTGAGACAGTGAACCTGTTCAACAAGTAATTCCTGTTAAGGGCTACTAGGTAATTTGAAATAATTCAAGACCTGTCTTTTTACCTTTTCTTTGGTCTAACACCATATTTACTTGAGTATTCTTAGTGTTTAGGAGTCTCAATTTTGTTGCCAATACTTCCTGACTTTTTCCCTGTTAGTTGCTGCCACTGGGTTCACAAGTCCTCTGCTGGTTTAACGGTCTCTGCTTCATGATGTTTGCACACAACATTTATTTGCAAATTAAGTGAAAGAACTAGAATTTTCCCTGGATATTCTAATTGCTGTCCTGTCTTGCCAAGGAAAAAGAAAATATGGATTGATTGGTATGATACACCAAAGTCTAAAATTTTCAATCTAGTGATAAGAATGAAAGTTGACAAATCCAGTTACATGCTCAGTTGTCTTAATCCCATATTTTCATTTCATCACAGGCTGGTATTACCTGTGTGAAGCTGAAGAATTCCTGAAGGAGAAAATTAAGCTATCAAGGTTTCTCCCAAACCCTAATGAAGACCCAAGGACACAATACCAGTGCTCTCACATTCATCTTGAGCACAGGCACAAAAAAAATTTCCATAAAAATCAAGTTCAGAACAAAACACCACTGTGAAACACATTTTAAAGTAATTACTGACTCTGCTCTGCCAATATCACAATACATCTCTCGAAACATCAGCTTTATCAGTCTAATTAGTTACCTGTATCATCATGACAATGAAAGAACATAAACCATTATATGTCCAACACGAACAAAATATATAGATCTACTTTAAAGTCCCATACAAACTACCTGTCACAATTGAATCATTCACTGTGAGAAGCCAATATACACTCCCACACCTTTTTTAAAACTAAACAGGCACACTGCTGCTAGTGGGCAAATCCTGACCATACATTGTATTGTATTGCCCAAGAGTTTTGATGAAAACTACAGGTGGAGACAGATTATAATGGGAACATCTAGCTGAAATTCATCTCCCTTTTGGAATGGATGGAAGACATGCTGCTTGAGCCCTGAAACATATTCCATTTCATTCAAACTGCATGCAGATTTGCAGGAAAAAATTGAATTTATTAAAAAAAAGTTTTGGAGAGTCCTGAACGAGTTCAGAATGCTGCAAACGCTTTGTAACTGTATTTTTGGCATCTGTGATTCTTCTACCATCAGGAAAGCTCCTTGCCAAAACAAGGAGAAATGTAAAGTCCACAGAGGTCTGTCCTTTTCATTGGAGTGACATCTTCCACTGACATGTCCAGTCACTTCATTGTAGATTCATTCAGTTGGGTTCCTTCCAACACATTCCCATCAAAACACAGAAAGCTCACCTGTCTTTCAAAATTATCGTGTGACCCAAACTAGAGACTTCTGTGTTTTGTGGGGTTTTTTTTCCTGTTTTGGTGTTTTGCAAGTGAGCAGATTCAAAGCTGCCAGATATACAGAAGATTTACAGGGGGGGGAAAAACCAAATACCACCACAGCATTCCCCTCTCCTCCCATTTGGATACAATCCAGAAGTCAACTACTTCTTACAATAAAAACTTACAGCAAACCCAACTTAATTGTGGACAGTAATTGCCTGACCCTTCATAAAGAATAAAGATACTGAACAAGATGTTTGAGGAAATATTTGTAACAAATAGTAGCTAGCATGGCCTTCCTCTTCCTGCTGTTTGTTGTTATAATCCCTTTTCAAGTTAATTCAATGAAGAGCCTGCTCTGTCATGTAAACTGATCATTAATCCAATTACATGACAGAAATTGATACTCTCCTGCTTCTGCTATTGTCTCCAAACACCAGGCACAACAGGAAACAGAGATCTCCTCTAACCCTCACAGGCACATAAAAACCAGCAGCCCTCAATATCAGGACCCTGATCTTCAGTGCCATAATTGCAAAGTCAGAGTGCAGGAATGTGGAAATTAAGGATGCTGGCTATGACATGCTGTTTGCTCCCTAAGAGGAGGAGGGGTTTGGCTACAGAGAGCCTTCCTAAGAGGCTACAGAGAGCCAAACACAATATAAGCAGGCAGCTATTGGGTGGTAACCAATCACAGCCAATCAGGTTTGAATGCAGCCTTTCAAATAGGATATATAACAGCTGTGTAAGCCCCTAGAACTCTCTCTGGCTATATAAGAGCTGTGTGAGCCACTAAAACTCTCTCTGCTGCATGAATCTCAGTGTCGTGTCTCCCTCTCCTCTGACAGCTGACAAGTGGTTGACCCCACGGTAGTAGCCCTCATTCCTGCCCACTGCTCAAAAGACATCATCAAAAGAGGATTTTATTTGTGTTTTAACCAAGATTAGGCAGAGAAATAAAGGGTTAAAAGAAGAAAACAGAAATTTAGAAATCAACCTTGTATAAATGGATCCTGGATTCAGAGCTTGGGCATGCCTTATTATTAGGGTTCAAACATTTGTTGCTGCATTTTCTTTCACTGTATACAAACAGGGAAGTACTAAAGGTGCTACTTTTAAGAAATTATAGGTAATAGAGAAGTATTTATTGCTGCTTGAGAAGACAACGACAAACCTGGTTTCTATCAGTGTGGTTTCAGAATGGAGACTTTCCCTTTTGCTGTTTATGGTCTCTTAATAAATGAAATATTACAGAAGAGATTTGCTCCCCTTTCTTGCATTTAGGCAATGATCATTAAAGTAGGCTGAAACACTCCTACACTTAGTTTCCACATACAATTCCTCATGAGATAAAAAAGGTGGGATGGCAAGACCTACAGCCACAGCAGGCCAGGCCAACTAACACAAGTGCTGCAGGCACTGAACTCTGGATCTGAGATAACTCTCAAGGAAAGCATTTCTCAGAAGCTGGCAGAAGTTGACAGAACAATTCCAAAGAGCAAAACTGAAGCGATATGGAAATATTTTATACAGTACAATATGCATATGACATGACACGCAGTCATCTTGCTCTTCTGGTGTAATATCCTGAGCTATTTCTTACCTTTTGTAATAATTAGCACTACAATAAATAAAATATACAAGAAAAAGGGAAACTGATATAAAATATTAGTTTCTGATGACATTGAGACCCTTTAGTTGCCTAAAAGGGTATTAGCAAGGCACACCTCAAAGATAAGAGCAAGAAGTTGCTTGATGTACACACATATGAATTACTGATATGGGAGACTTGTACAAGAACCAGTGTGGATCTCCTGAAAGCATAAGCAGTCAGAAAACACACTCAACTGACCATCTGTTCCTCCCTGATAACATGAAATTAAGTAATTTATTTATTCAGCATTTAAACCCTCTCCCTTCTCTTCATATTAGTCAAGGATGATTATGCTAAATCCAGATGTAGTTAACATATTGTGCACTCAAGTAAGCAATGTCCTTTCAGCACAGGACTTGCCTTCTGGCCACCCACCCTCACTATCTCAGCTGTGTTGCCTTGAAGACCCTGTTTGCCCAAGACCCTGTTCCAGGCCTGCAGGCTGGGCAAGTGTTAAGGCATTTTGTGCAGTGATTTACTGAACACACAGAATTACAGCCTGTCCTGTGGGCCATGGTAACCACACAACCCTGAGCTGATACACACATCTGGCTGCAGCTCCCTTCTTCCTAAACAACACAGCTCTGCTTATTTTAAACCTTGGGCTCGGTGCAGTTTTAAAACAAGGCATTTACCAGAGTTTTGCAGTTTTTTCTAGGTTGGGTGTTTTGCTTGGCTTGGGTTTGGGGGTTCTTTTGTTTTAAGATGAAGAGGCTGCCTTGGGAAGAGACTACTAGAAGAGCAGCTCAAGGCACTGCATCCCACACTAATGCATTTGGAGTTCCAGAAGCCTCTGACAGAAAACCTCTGCACGCTCTGGAGCTGCACACAGACAGCCCTTCCCTGCAGCCCTTTCAGGATGACACAGTCTCATCTGCAATGGCTTTAGAATTTGCCTCTAGGAACTCAGTAGAATATGAGTCCAGGTTTTCAATGGACTAAAGCTTTTTGCCATAAAGGTAGATAGGATAAAAGTTCTTCTTTTAATGGCAGGTTCTCTATATTTTTCCAGGAAAAGAATGCCAACTTAAGATATCCTGAGCTAAGGTCAGTCTTTGTTTTGTAGGTTTGATTTATGACATTTCTGCAGCCTCTACTGGCATTCCTTTGAGGTGCCAAAAAGCCCTTGATTCTCATATATATTTAGCCTTTTTCTATTTGCTTTTACTATTAAAGCATAAAGGCTGGATTGAACTGTTAATCCCACTTGTAAACCAAGAAGAACAAAGTCCTGTAAAGCTCAGCAGTCTACCCTCACTTGTCTTGCAGACCCACACATTCTTTCAAACCAAATTACTGCTCTGAAAAGTGAAGGTGTGATTTACACCAGCTCACTATGGGCATTTTTCACGTCATAATTACTTAGTTCCAAAAACTGCACATCAAAACAAGTTTTTATTATTTTACCTGCAAGTTAGCAGCACATATTGCTTCCATATTGTAAACACAAATGTGATTTTGCACTGCAAATCCATGATTTAGCTCAGATTCACCTAAAACTTAACTCTGCTTTGTCACAAAACTGAAAACTGCAAAAAGTTCCAAATTCCTCCCCACTTCTAGCCGTAGTGTTGAATGAACTTGGGTAGGATAATGGGAAGTGGAGAAAAAAAACCAACAAAACAAAATATTTACCCGCAGTGAAGCTACAAGGGAAGGTTTTAGAAAACTTGAGGTTTGGGAGATTAGGACTCCCTTACCTGGGAGAGTAAGAAATATCTGTGTCGACATTAACATCTTAACTTTCACATCTGTTGATTCCTCTGATGTGAAACACTAGTTGTACAGAATAAAACACGTACCTCAGCTGGATTCATAAAAATACCTTAAAAAATGTAATATATTTCATTTGTATGTCCTTATATTGGAGAGGAGTGGTAAAACAACTTTATAAATATGAATTTCCAAGTAATACACACTACTCCCATAAACAAAGATCCTACTATATAGTATGAAGAACCTATCAAAATGGTATTTTTATGGGCCATCTGAATAGAAATTGATGCAATATTTGAAGCAGCAGAAAACTCTCAATTTAAAAAATATGTATTTTATCTTCCTCTCACTCCATTTTAATGTTCCTATTTGTTACAGGTTGGTAAGGTTTGGGGTTGGACTTCTTTCTAATCAACTAAAACCACTGAAGAACACAGCGGTCAAATAAAAATACTATTAAGCAAGTTAAAGTTTATCTGCAGGTACAGTCAAAGACTCTGAGTCTATAATAAATTCTACTTTTCCAAAACTTTACACTTTCCATTTAATTTTGCTATGATTTATGAGTCAGTCTCCTGGGTGCTAACTGTATATAAAAGAAACATTAACTCAGCAGAGGCAACAGTTTGTTTTTTAATAATAAAAAATGCATACTGTTTATACCATTATTGCTTGGGAAATTAGATAAGATCCTTTCTAATACCCTGCACACAGGATACTGTAGCAAACCACTTAACATGCAATAATAGAGTATTGACTGGGCACAGGCATAATGCAAGAAAGACAGTGCTCCCCCCAGAGCAGACAGTCCCATGCTGTTAGAGCTTGGTTTGTTTGTTCCACATTAACATATGTTTGTTCCACATTCACACACACACACACAAAAAAAA
>VYXD01012432.1:16388-43084 GCA_013397195.1 Hylia prasina | reverse complement strand
AAAAAAAAAAAAAAAAAAAAAAAATTACCACCTCTAAGGCATAAAAAGATCAAATTTAAGTGGAAAAAAATTATTTATTTCATAATAGATGCCGTTCACAAGAATCAGAGTTTATTTAATAAACAAAAAATGGTACAGTTTTCCTCTTGTGTGGAAGGGCTGTGTGCCCAGGGCTCTCTGGGGTGCTGTACAACCACCACAAGAAGGCAACACAGCATTTCCCACTAAAGCCCCCAGAAACAGATGACCATCACAGGGCCTTGCAAAGTTCTCTGCCTGTTCTGAGTGTCTTCTTCAGTTATTCCTGCCCAGATGTGACCGGGTGTGTGTCACCAGAGCAGGACAGTCGGGGTGACTTGTTCTCCAGGCACAAAGCCCTGCAGCACAGCTCAGCCCAGAGCAGAATGCACTCTCAGCTCCTTCACACCAGTCTGAGCTGTTCCCCAAATTGTCAGCACACTTGTTCGCTCCCAGCATTACACTGGCTGCCAGAACCTGGATGTTCAAGAGGCAAAATAAATCTTTGTGCTGGGTTCAGGGTTCATGCACGAAGCAGGGTTCACGGGGACACCTCCACTCCTCCCCCTGCAGCAGGGCCACGGGCAAGGCCAACCCTTCAGGCTTCCCTCCTCTCCTCAGGACAAGCACCACTGTCCCCTCTTCATGTGGAATGGAGTCACTGAAAACCTGTGATTCAGCTTGGGGCTGGCTCTTCTTAGAGAAACATGCAAATACCCAACAGGCACATAAATGGCAAATGATTAATTCCCCCAAACTTTGCTATGCACTGCATCTCACTCTGCCTCTGAAGTACTGCTTCATTAAAAGAAACCACATCTTTTGAGAAACAGCTGCACATACCAGCAAGAAAACAAAAATCTCCACACAAAGCAAAGCCATCTGCCCCTTTCAGGGGGAGTTTATATTTGCTCTAAAAGGACAGAGACCATTTGTAATTTTGCCAGAGTTTGGTTGGCTGGACATTTTTTATTTATTCATTTGTTCTTTAAAGTAGAGTTAGAGGTACTTTTCTGTACTACATTCACCCTTGAGTCCTCCTGACAGGGGTTCCTCATTTTCAAAATCACTGCTTTCTACTTTTTCTAAATATTTCTGTCTTCCAAGTCAGCACATCAAAGATACGTGGAGAAACCCACAGAGGGCTCACTGACATAAAGGAGAAATAAATGGCTGTACTGCCTTCACATTGAATGCTGTCAAATGCAAAAAAGTGAAAGAAATAAGAAAAATGTTTTCCAGATGCAATGAACTTGAAAAGATTAAGGAAGTGTACTACCCATAAATGTTGAAGTAGGACTGTTTGGAGATCAGAGACAGAAGAGGAAAAGCAGCAGTAGACAACGGAGAATTAATATTCTGGGCATTTTTATCCTTTTTGGAGGTGGATAACTGGGGAAGAAGCAAAATATTTAGCTGACAAATTAAAATGTACAGACTATTTCTCCCACAATGCACAAGGTGTTTCAATATTTGCAACGTGAGAAAAGCAGTTAGCAGAAGGGAGATGTGAATCAACAAAATGTCAGCTCTCATGAGACTTCAAAATACTTTTATTTTTCTTAGAAACATTTGGAGAAAAGGGAGAGAAATTTTTTTCTTTTCTTTTTCCTTGTTATAAAGGACTATGTGAAACACCTTACTTGACAAACAGTTTTGCTTTTCTGACAGACAGTTTTCACTGAAAGCAATTTTTTGGGTCCAAATTTTAAACTTCAGATCATGGATTTTAAGCTGAGTTCTAGAACTCTTTCTCAAAAATTTCAGCTTTTACCAGGAACAGGGGCTGATCTGCATAGAGTCAGCATTTACTCCCATGTACATACAAGCTTTGTTCCCCCCTAAAATACCACTACATAGAAAAAGTATAGATCAAGGCATTGAAGCACTTTCCATCATGAATACAGAGCACAAAATGCAGCCTTGTGTACATTACCAAAACTTACTAAGTAATTTTATTCAATTTTTTTAAACTATTTCAGTATCTGTTCCATTTATAGCTATAAGCCAAAAAGTCACTTCTGTTTCATATAGACCAAACCTTAGGGTGTATGCAACAATGATGACTTGAAACACTTGCACTGCAAAAATGTTATGAATCCTCAAGGAAGAGGATTCAAAGGTGCCTTGGGAAAAGCATCTTTGTTCCATTGGTGCTGCAAGACAACCCTCAAGTTCCAAATATTGTAATCAAGCTTGTTTTGACATCAACAGCCATAATCCACATGAAAAAGGCCCAGACAAAAATAAAATCACTTGAGAGTATGTGTTTCTGCACTCCTACAGCTGCATCCCAAGCTCCTTTAATATCAAGTTAGCTGAGGGAGAAGAGGATACAGTGAGCACCTGCTTGCTCTAAGGCAGCCCAAGGCCCTTCATTGGGTACAGGCAAACACTTGCAGCATTTTCAGATGAATGTAACACAGCTAACAAACAGGAGTTTTGGAAGAATATTTCTCTGGTATGTAGAGGAATTTAATGGTTTGACCTACTAGAGTTTAGAAAACCTCCCTTTCTCCAATGCTAAGCAAGTAAAAATATTTTATTTGATTATGTTAAATAGTAATTTCAATTCAAAATTATGTTAATGACATTTAATTTTTGGTCCTTTCACTTACCTAGAACTCTGTTGGGAAGACTTGGTATGTGTGAAGACAGACACAGGAACACAGTAGTCTCAGTGAGGAAATGAATGGTTGAAGGCCAACTCCCCAGAACACAGTGTAGACTGTAACTTCTTCCTGCATACTGTAAAACAAAACACTTAACCCTTTATCTCAGCTCCCCCAACACTTTGGGGTGTTGTAGTTTATAACATCTGTGAAGGGCTTCTCACTTCCTTACTGTGTTTCAGCTGAGAAGAGCAAAAATCACACTGCAAACATGAAGGTATTTTTAATGATTTCTTTGGAGAGTGGCAAGTGGGGCATGAATGAAAAAAAATGCATTGATGTAGAATTAACAGAGATGAAAATCTAAAATTAGCATAGGTTAAAACACAAACACATGCCAAACAGACAGTGCACTGTAGCTACTCAACTATTGCTATTTAAATTCCACATCTGGGGCAGTAGCAGCCTACAGAGGAGAAAACTCTCTGCAATGAGTGAAAAAAAAAGATACCTCTCAGGGTGAGTCAAATGTTGACAGTAACAAACTTTTTCCAAAAGCCTGTCGATCAGTCTCTCTCTACAGGAACTGTGCATCCCTCCACTGTCTATAGGTGACAAGAGCTCTGATGAGGTAATTCATTTGCCAGCACTGCTGCTGCTCCAAGTGAAGACAAGTGGGACTGCAAATTGAGCTAATCGTCAACACTTGATCAACTCAATTAGCTCAAATCAGCCCAAGTGTTTCTCTGTCTGCAGTTGCAGCTCAACGGGGCTGCAGGCAGGCTACAAGGGCAAATTACCCACAAGGAAATGCAGATTTGCTCTGCCTGCCCTCCAAGGTGGCCAGATGTTACCTGGTTTGAGAGTTCCACAACTGTGTCAGCAAAACACCCTGCCCTGCTGATCTGGCCTACATAAATCCTTGCCTCTGTCAATGTGAACTGGGAACAGTTCAAAGGAAGCTATTTTGTTCATAATTAAACAAAATGAGGAGGAAGAGCACAATCAGTGCTCTAGGAACAATTTCTGCACAAAACCAGAGAATATTCCTGCCTTATATAGGTTTCAAATATTCTGTGCCACAAGACAGAACTGCTTTGTAGAATAGAAGAATCCCATCTTGGATAACCTTGGTGAATTAGTCCTGAGATTCCAAGGTGCAATCTCAGAGGAAATAAGAGGCAACACAACCAGCTTGTCCACTTGGTTCCCCCTTCTCTCTGCTGCCAAGAAATCATGCTGGCCACTGAGACATGGACAGATTACAGCACTGAAGAGTATTGGTGATTTTATTGATGAGGCTCTCAAATCATTACTAAACCAAAATAAGTTGTTCCCTCCTCAGCTAGTCAAATGGACTGATGACTGTTATCTCAGCCCTGGCAGCTGATAAATGAGGCTACTTTACCCAGTCAGGTCCTTGACCCAAATTCACAGTTAGTGACCTAGCCAAAACCTCGGAGAGAGCTGTCTAATGATGCTTGTCATGACTCAAATGATTCCTTGGCAACTCTACTTGCAGCTTATCTGCCAGAACAGGTATTCTTTGATAATCAACACAGCTGCCAGGGCACCCTTCTCTTCCTCTTCCCTGTTTGTCCTCGATGGTTAATACACAATTCTTGACAGTTCCACCAAGTGCCTCTGTTTTCTTCTCTCAGCGACAGGACAAATGGTGCTGCTTCATACAAACTCTAAAAAAGAAAACAAAAAAAAGCCACACTGGTTTCAGTCAGGTTCTTATAACAGCAACACAAATGCCTATCTGAAATTATCAAATTATCCTTTCACTGCACAAGGCACTGTACAAACATACAGAAGGCAAAGAATCAGATTTTGAAAACACTCAAATTGGACAAAGCTGAAAAATTACCATCTGATTTTAGGAGTGAGGTCAGGGAAACATCAGGCTAAGATTCCCACTAAACATACAGGAGAACTTGACACACCCACAAAATAAAGTGCTTTCTACAACCACAGATTAAGTATGTTGTAGGTTGGGAGGGTGGGGTTGTTGGTTTGGTTTTTTGGGGGTATTTATTTTAGTGTTTTTATTGGTCACATTTCAGTTTGGTTTGGTTTGGGTTTTTTGGTTTTGTTTTTGTTTTTGTTTTTGTTTTGTTTGTTTTTGTTTTGTATTGTTTTGTTTTTCTTGCTTTGAGGAAGAGTGAGATTTTGTGAGAGTTCTGTTTTCTTGCAAGATATTTCTTTTCACAGCTGTGGCAGTCTGACTTCTGCAGGACTACCCACAGGTGTGGGAACATTTCTGTTCAGCCTTTAGGGACAGACAAGCAACTATTCCATACAGGAGGCAAGGATGCTGGGAGGAAGAAAACAAGCAACTGGATTCCAAGTCTGTACTGGTTTGGGTGAGGAAGGAGTTAGCTTTCTTCTCTTCTGGTGCTGTGCTTTGGGTTTGTGCTGTGAACAGCACTCACAGAGGGATGTTTTCCCTGCTGTGGAGCTGTGCTCTCTCAGCCTCCTCCCTTTCCCACATTGTCCCACCAGGGAGCAGGCTCAGGGTGCACAACAGCCTGGGAGGGGACAGCTGGGACTGCTGGCCCCAGGGATGTTCCAGACCACACAGCATCGTACCCAGCAATAAAAGCCAGGGAAAAGTAGGAAGGGAAAGAAGGACATTCAGTTTTGTGGCACTTGTGTTCTTCATGTCACCTTTACACGAGACAGGGCCCTGCTTTCCTGGAGAGATGGCTGAACACCTGCCTTCCCATAGGAAGCAGAGAATTAATTCTCTATTCTACTTTTTAGTTTGTTCGGTTTTGCTTTATCTGTTAAACTGTCTTTATCTCAACCAACGAGCTCTCTCACTCTTACCTTGCTGATTCTCTTCTCCATCCTGCTGAGGGAAAGCAAGAGAGTGGCTGCCAGCCAGGGTTAAACCAAAACAAAACCTCAAAACAAAGCACCAACTATAAATGCAATGCACTACTTTATGTCTGTTAATATTCAACTCACATATTATTATCCTCCACACAGTCACCCAAGCAGAAACAAACAGATATACCTTACAGGGGTGTTATGAGATTAATTAGTTAATAACTAGAAAACAATTTGAAGGTGTAATGCCAGGTTACAGAAATGCTAAGTACCGTAACATTATATATGTAGAAATGAAGGTGAGCTTGCCAGAAATCCCGAGTCTGACTGCATGCAGAGTAATTACAGGAGCAGTTCAAGTTATTTTCTTGCTTAATATAACAATCCATGTCCCAGCCCATCAAACCATTGTTTCCAAGGAGTGAATATTGAGTGGAACTAACAGCTCACAGTAATGGAACTGCTCTCCGGAGAACACAATATGTATCACTACCTCGTAAGGGATACAGCTGGAACAGAGCAAACTTCAAATGAGCACAGGAGCCAGGGTGAAGCTATTCTTTTATCCATGCCAGGACTAGAAAAAAAATCTAAGAGAAGCTTAAGAAAAGGCATCTCAAAAGAGGAGTTTTAATCCTGTCTTTCATGCCAGTGCAGTGCCTATTAACCTCGCTGTACCAAGGGAACTCAGCATCAGCTGTGATGCCTCAGAACCTCCCCAGAGCACTCAGGGAAGGTTTCCTTACAGACATGGACACACACATGCATACACTAAAATTAAAGGCCAGATTAGGCCTCAGCTTCAGCAGATTTAACTCAAGGAATGACAGGAATTCCACAGAACTGACTCTGTAATTGTCAAGAATGACATAATTTTCAAACCCCAAGAGATCCAGTTCTGAGCTTGGCTGTGTCCAGAGCAGAGCCCAGCTCCAGTTCAAGCCAGTTTTACTACACAACAGTATTAACTGAGCTATGGAGTAACCTTTGTGGAGTGAAAAGGATGATGAGGCAAACAAAAAATTCAAACAAAAGAAAAGAATATGCTCACATTACTTCATATCTCTACATTCCTTCAGCATTTTCCAGCCATGTCTAAGTTGAAGATTCCTGTGAATCCTGAAACTACTGTGTAACTGAACAATGACATGGTACTCCTCAAATCTGCACACTTAGTCACACTCACCAACTATCTCACCTTTAATTAAAAAGAAAACTGAATTTTGGAAGGATGATATTTTTTGGAAGGATGACTTTTTAGCCTTTATCAAACTCTCTCTCTCTACAATCCTAACTACACAGCCTCACAAAATCAGTGTTCTCCAAAGAAGAATTCTGCACATTATGTCTATCAGGTATGTAACACACATCTTACAGCTGGTAAGAACAAAAGGGAAGTGGCAGCAAGCTGACTCTGAAGTACTACTGCCTCTTGAACTCCCCTGCTTACAAAAGTGACTCTTAAAGTAACCCAGGCTTTAGAGACAGAACTCTGAACAAGCACAACAGTACTCCTGCTGCTCTACACCCAGAAGGTGCACTGAATGAAGTAAACAGCACCAGAGCTGAAATGCTGGGTCAACTTAAAAACATCAGTCCTGGCTCTCCAGTATTCCCAGACACACATGAATGTGAGAACAAATACCTGGGGGAATATGGTCAGCATCTCCCACACTACTTGGATAGATGGTAACTGACTCCTCTGTAGTCCAGGAGATGCACAGAGGTGATATAATCCTGTGAATAACCAGACAACAGATCAAGAGGTCACCTCCTGCCCAGGGCAGGAGATGAGTGACAGAGCCCTCATCTCACTGACCTGGGGATGGCTGGGATGCAGAGCTGGCTGGGCATGGTCCCTTCACTCAGCTGTGCATTCCAGTTGTCCTCACATTCCAAGAGTTCTGCAGGAGATGAGAACATCTTTATTGTCAAACCCCAGTCACTGAGATCAGGTCTAAACAACAAGCAGTCTCCTACTGCAGCTGTGAACAGCTGTTCATACTTCACCCTAAAGTAAGGGTGCATAGAGATTCCTGTATAAGCATTTCTAAAGCTTCACCTGAAAGCCTAAGCTGATGTAAGTGGTAGTCTTTAATATTTAATTTTAACTTTCCTCTGTGTTTTCTCAAATGCTTATCTTTTTCCTTGCCATGTCGTTTACATCTTAAATGTCATGCATTCTCACAGAAATTTCCAAAGGCTCTCTTTGCAAAGCCTCCCCATACTACCTAGCTTTCACCAAGTTCTGCTGCTCTAATCTTTGGACAGCTCCATGACCAGTGTGGGAAATGTTCTCTTGAAGCCAAGGACAGCAGAGATTCAAACCATGAAAAAGCAACGGGCAGAAGACAATCTCTCAGAGATTATGTTCCAAAAAATTGAATTGGCAACATCTGCTCAGTATACTGTGGATAAACAGTGAAGTATTTTCCAACTCATTAACTCAGAGGATAAGATATTAAATAAACCCAGGGGCCTCATGCTTTGCTATCACATTTGAGGCTTGTCCCAAACGTGCCAAATGAGTTCTCCTGTATGAAAGAGAATCCAAGAACTGAGTTGCAGTTGCATAGCAAACACCCACCTAAATCCTTGGATGACAGAAAAAACATCCCTGCTTACTCTAACTGTGTTTCTAATTACTAGTCACTTAGCCTAAATTATTAACCGTGTCCTCAGCAGTGATGTATGGTACATGTAAATCTCCAAACAGGATTCTAATAGAATTATCTAATTCTATTAAACCACAAACAACTATCCATTAAATATTTATTAGAAAGCTTGCATTCACTTAAAATAGATTGGAATGTCAGCAAAACACTTCACTAATCCCTTCTTTGTTCCAGCCTTCCATGCTAAGGGTTCAAAATGAGCTATCAGAATCACACTTATTGATTTAGTACAAATTAGCTGGCTAATCAAAGTCAATAAAAATAAAAAGATCTGAAAAGAATTTACAAAGTAGACTATGGATTTCTCTGAAAAATACACTCTGTTTAAATAAACAAGTTAGTTAAATTCCAAATTACTTGATTATGTAAAGCTTTTTAGCTCATTCTTTTAGCTATGGGCCAGAGGTGGTAAATTACAACTAATCCAATTTTATTTGTAGCAGCGATGAGATGCATTTAAAGAAAAAGAAAACTGTTTAAAGAACCTAAACAATTCAATAGCATTTTAAGTTCTCAGTACAGTTGTTAGGCTGGAATTTTTACAGTTTACTCAGTCTAACTGTAGTAAGACTGGCACCAGAGCAAAAGCAATATTTCAAAAATCAAAGGGACAAGCAACTCAAAACATTCAAAATCATGAACAGCACTTATTCACCTTCCAAAAAAACCCCTCAAAACAAATGAACAAAACCCCACAAAATGCAACAGAACACGAAGTTAAAGCAATTACGAGGGCAAGTAAAAAGAACACAGGGCACAAGTAATCAAATGCCACATTATAACTACAGTGGTATGAGTTATGCAAAGCCAATCTTTATGTCATTACATTTTGTGGCAGATCCTGCTTTGATCAGCACAGTTTTACATATATTTACATACACATTTGAGTCATCCCAACAAAATCCATACTGCTTAGTGCTGAAGTGTAAGCAGCCCCCAGTGACACACATCCTCTAGAGTCATCCCCTCAGAAAAATGTAAATCTATATTAGCTGAAAGAGTAAAACTAAAAAACTCCTCATGTGAGTACTACAACATGCCTGTCCCAAAAGCAGACACAATTTTGTGTTTTTGAGGCTGGGAATCATGAAATAAAGGTAGTCTCTTCCTCTCTTTTGCTGTCTCTAAGTGATGTACTTTTCCAGCCCTCTCATGACATCTGGAACTTCTTAAAATATGATTCACCTCCATGCCACACTCCTCACACCTGATGCAATAAGCACTGCGACCATCCCAGAGGGGACACCAGACACTGCTCAGGATCACGCTGCTTTAAAATGTGGGTCTGGGGCTGCACACTTTGCAAGGGAGGGGAAGCAGGAATCCTGGAACTTCTCCATGCTTAGAGGAAATGCTGAAAAACCTAGACAGGCATAAGGGAAATCAGAGAGATCATACATTTCTTCTAATTTCATTGAGGCTCCAAATTATCTTCCATTTCTCAAAATGGTGGCTGTCCACACACAATCAGAATAAAAGTGCTTTTTGCCTTATCTTCATTGTGAAGGCTGGCTGAAAAGAATCCCACTCCTAAACAATGCAGAAGAAAGCTACTGCTGACAATCCAGACCAATTGCTGAAAATGAATAAAACAAAAACTAACATTTCCTATACTTAACACTCCAGAGACAGATGAAAAGAGCCAAATTAAACTCAAGTCCTGTAAGGGAAGGAGTTCAGCTCCCTGCAGAGCCTGACTGACCCAGCAGCCCCCGAACAGGCTGGTCCTCACTGCACCCCACGAGTGAAAGCAAAGCAACCTCCAGCAGAACAACCAGCTCTCTTCACTGCCCTCTGGCTTTTTCACAGGTTCAGTCTTTTAGACGCTGCCCAAAGTTCTTGCTGTTTAAATGTATTTTTTGGCGGCTCTTTGTTTTCAAGTACACGTCCTTCGGCTGTAAGAAAAGTGGGCTCAATCCTGGGCTGTGCTGCTGCTTTTTGTGGGCTTGTATACTGGGCACAACCGAGAGAAAGAGAACTCCATCAGCTCATAAATAGTAGCAATTCACAGCCACTTGGCACAGGTGTAATTGACTGCAGAGAGCACAAGATAGGGACACAAAGCCCTGATGAGATTTTACCAGAGATCAAGGGGAGCAGAAATTGGCCCTAATTTTTGTACAATAGCCGGCACTTTAGCTCTTCACTTGGAAACTTCACAGCTGTGAAACATTTACAGAAAAGGAAAGCAATTACAGAGCACTACCACTGGAGGAGCTTAAATAATTTAAGGTTCGCCATGTCCCTGATTAATTTTATTCCATTTTTTTCTCAAGACCAGATGCTGTTCATTTTAATGCCCTGAAGTTCCACATATTGAGTTGGGATTATCTAGTCATCTAAATGTATATAGACTACATATGGATTTTTTGTTCCAAAAACCTTTCTCTCCTCAGTTCTGCTCCAAGCCTACTCTCTGATGCAGAATTATTCTATTAATCCATACTTCATCCCATGTGAAGTCAGTGCACGTAAGAACACACAAATCTGTCAGCTTTTACAAAGACAACCCTGAAAGTCTAAGATAAATAGGTGGTTTGGTGGGCTTGGTTAGTTGGTTTTTTAAATGTTGCTGTAGAATTTACAATTTGATATTGGTTTTTGAGTTATCTTTATTGTTGAATGCTGCTTGAAAAAAATCCCATTCTTAAACAATTGGTTTGGTGATGCAAAGTTCCATCAGACAAATAGTTTCATAGGCCAAGTCCTTATCAGGGAAAGGGCCAGTTTTGGTTGGGAGGGAACAGGGTTTAGGAATCCCCTGCAATCATACACAATAAGCACTGGCCATAAAATTGAAACACAGAAAAAAAAAAGAAAAGGAAAAAAACCCACACCAACCCAAACAAAGTAGATGCATCTAATGGCAAAAGGTAACAGCCTGTAGTTCAAGTTCTCACTGCACCTCATATCATGTCCATCTGCTAATTCCTAGTTCTCACCTTTCCATAGCACAGCAAAGGAGGACTGATCAGTGAAGCTAGGATTCATGAAGTAATCTATTTGCCTATGAACTGTCACCTAACCCCAGCAGGTTACTTATTGCTCTAACTCCAACCTATACAAGCCAAGGCAGCAAACAAGCTAGGAGTGTTTTATTTACAATAAAGACCATGGCAAAGTTTTTACCGATTACAAACTCTGTAAACTGATCATAAAAAATATTCTCCATGTGCAATTGTGTATCACTAGCCAGATTTCAGAGGTGGGACTGCAGCAATAAAAACTCCCACCATGAAGATGCACCAGAATGGTGAAACACCAAAGAGCATTATGTAACTGCTGGCACAACAGCAATAAAAGCAAAAAGCATCAGCCAAGGACTGTACAAAACTTTATTCTGAAGTATCAAGAGCGTGAAGGATTTGAGTCTTAGTGAGATATATCAAAAGCCAATTTAAATCAATGTAACTCCCCAATCGGTGAAGTGTTCTCAAACTCACTCTCAAACTCACAACCCTCAAGACAGCCCTACCAGCACAACGGTGTCACAGGTATCTACCAAACATGCTGCTAAAGAAAATGCTCTGCAAAGGTCAAAGAAACTGATCCAAAAAGTCAACTTGCTCATAAAGTACCATTAACACCCTGGAGTCTCAGTGTCTCCATGTCATATATCACACGATCTTAAAAAGTCTGTGTAGACTCATAACTTACAGAATTTAAACTATGGATTTAAGCAATTCTAATCTAGGAAAACCTAGAGGATTACCCGTGGTCTAAAAGCAGAAGTCTTGATTGCTCAAGCAAAATAGTCAGACCCCTAATCCTCAGAGCCACACTTTATCTGACTGCCATGAGGCACAAAGACTGATACTCCTACAAATCATTTGGAATTATTTGAATAATAAAGGATAGAGTTCTGAAATGTCAAAATCTGAACTACTGCCTGTTTCTTTTACAGAAGAAAGTCTGAAAAGGTATAAAGTCTTTTGAATGCACTCTCTTTTAAGGGAGCAAGAACCCTAGATGGCAGAGGGAGTGATAATAGGTAATGTCCTGCACAAAGCTCACCAAGATGAGCAAAACAGCTCCCAAAGATCTCTACTCACTGAATTCTCCTTGCACATTTTTTTACTTCTAGGTCACAGGAAGACTCCTATCTATGGTTAGCTTTCATCCAATTTTAAATAAGTAACATCAAAAACATCCATTTCTATTTCTTAGGACATAAAATCACCCAAATGCCCTCAATTACCCAGACTGCCCATCCCAGAAATGAGTCAGTTAACCCCTGACACATAACAACCATTCCACCATAGGAGAGTGCTCAGATGAATCCCATCCCAGTTTGCTTCTAAACTTCTGGGTTGCTTTCATAAACACTAAAGCACTATCAGACTTCAGATATTTGGTTACTAGGAAAACTTGGCAGTAAACAAAATATTTATATTTCTGTAAATGAACTCTAGCTAATACTTTGTGAATAATTGAGAAAGCAAATATCAGTAGTTTTCAAACCACAAATATTTGAAAAATATTTGAAGCAGTGATATACACTTTTATGCAGTGATAAGAAAAAGGAACTCAGAATGAAGTACACATAAAGGTATTTAGTTCACTTTATTAACGAGTCTTACACCAGTAATTTGCAACAGCCCCCCAAAAAAACTCGCACAGGCACAGCAAAAAGTGCTCTTGCTCCAAGCAGAAGTTTGCAGAGTGAACTCCCAGGATGATCTCTATAAACTGGCATGTAATCAAACTGAAATCAGCAGCTGATTTGTATGAACACAGAAAGGGAAAATGTGCAATATCTTTAATATATGGATGGTTGGGTAGACTAAATGGCTGTCACACAGAAAGCTTATCTGTAAACACTGCAGAAAGTCTGGCGATTTTAGCACAATAAAGGACTGGTTTCAATCAAACTGCAAAAGTAAAAGGCTTGGCCCACAGGAGTAATTACCCGTCCCTAGACTGAAACAAAGGGCAGCTACAGCAAGCTCAAGTACACTTGCAATGGCTGAGCACTTGATTGTAGAGTAGTGCAGCAATCAGCAGAAAGGGTTGTTGGAGGGTGGGTGCTTGTGCCTCTGTGTCCCCCTGGACAGCACCTAAGGAGGGATGGAGAGAGCCCAGCCTAACGAAATGCAAGTCTTAAAAAAGATTTTAAGCATAGAAGACAAAAAAAAATAAAATAATAATAATAAAAAAATTTGCAAGCCAGAAGACAGGGGAGAGAACTCAGTGTGGTCTTGTCTCTGGCTAGTTGTAACTGTGTAAAAAGCTGTAGAATTCCTGCTGCAGACACTAATACCACATGGCAGAGCTGCAGTGTAAGTACCATGCCTACAGTCATTCTCTTCATTATTTTCAGGTTTTTTCTTCATGGCACAGAGCTGAAGCAAGGCTAGCAGAGCTACATTACTGCACTGAAATACAGAGCACTAGAGGTAGTTTCACAAAAAAGAACTCAGACAAATTTTAAAGCCAAACAAGGTTTGGCATTGCGCCTTTCACGTTGCAAATCAGGATTTCAAACATTTCTGTCACCACATTAAAATCTACACTGTGGCAAGAGTAGGGGAGAAAACAACTAAGCTGACAGAGAGGAGCTCTTTTTTGGTTTGGCTAATCTGCAATGTGCAGCTACCTGGGGAATGAGTGTGTGCCATTCTCAGCACAGGGCTTTGCTGGGCACCTGTGGTGGTTCCAGAGGCTTGCAAGAGCACTTCAAGTGCTCACAGTACCACAGCTCCTTCAAATTCTAATCCCACCAACTAGCTTGTACTATATTAGTTATCCTTTACAGAACTCATCTTCCCATGTAGCAACATTTTCTTCAAAGCATCACCCAAACATTCAGACTCACCATTGTCAGGAGAATCCACCAATGCCAGAGGTTTATGTCCAAAAAGGAGACAGAGGAGTCCTTCAACTTTATTCAGATAAAGGGAGAGAGGCCACTGGGGCACACACCCGTGGAGTTTCAGAGAGCTCAGCCTCCTTTTATCCCAAACTCCCAGCTGCATGTTGCCCTTTTCCTTTCCCCATTGCTGAGGCACTGGGAAGGTGCAGCCTTCCCGAACCTCCTACCCCATATAGCCTCTTGAACCCACTGTTTTACCCCAAAGTGCAGAAGTTCAGCCTTGTGCAGACCCTGGTCTGCTTCAGGAGCCAAGCTGACTGGGCTGGTAACAAACCTGCTGCCCAAAGCCAGGAGAGATGTTCTGACCCATTCCACAGATGTTAAACACCCAGACCTTCACCCATCCAATTGTTTTTGTAAAGACATTAGCACACATCTTTCCTCTCACCATGCAGAATGGACCCAGCCTCTGTTCTGGTTTTACCACAGTCATTTCTCCTCCCTAAGAGGCTGGCAGAGAGCCCTGGCACAGAAGGAGCAGCTAAGGGAAGGCAGGTCAGAGGTTGGTGGTGGTAAAAATCACCAAATTGCTGTGCTTCATGAGGCAGAAACTGCAGGGTTTCATCTTTTTGCTAAGCTCCCCAGAATCACATACAGCACTAGCAGAACATGCTGGTGCACTGCATACAAAATATCAGAGTGCACAAAAGCAAAATAGTACCCCCTTGCAATTAGAAGATGTACCAGGGACTCCAGTCACAGCTCCACAGAATGTTCTGTAGTTTATGCAAAGAAAGTCAACTGCAGGGACTGAAAATCATTTCCCAAATGACTTGGTCAGTCCAGGACATTCTCTCATAGACGTGGTTTCTAAAACACTTAGGGCTGTGCAAATTATTGTAATCCCCTTCCCTCCCATAGAGGGTACAACACACAGCACTTAATGTATTTTTCTCCTTTGCTTCCTTCAACTTGTGTTCATTTTACTTCAATCAATTCCATAAGCAAAAAGTCATTCCATCTGCACTAGAGAAAATGGAGCCAAAAAGACTTAAGTCCCCCACCCCACAGCATTTAACTATGAAACTTGGCAAGAAAGAAAAATGGTAGGGAAAAAAATCTGATTTATTGTTCGTGGTCCCTGGCACCAGACATGAGCCTTGTCAAACAGCAAGCCTAAATGTCCAAACCAGGGTGGACACTATCATATTTAACATTATCATCCTTCACAACCTTTTCAAGTACATTTCCCCTAAATCCTCTGACTGTCTAAATTATTTTAGTTACTTAATTCATTTTGGAAAATATCAACAAAAAAGTGAGTGGGAAGAATAAAAAAAGAGATGACATAAAACACAGCACTAAACTAAACAGCCTAAAGATAGGCAGCAATCTTCAGTTTGATGGGTATTTTTCCTGAAGTTCACTATGCCCCTGTGAAAAGGCATGTTCTGTCTTCTGCAAATTATCCTATTGACGTATTTTAGTGCTGTTCTTCTCTTCATATTCAATTAGATTTTTCCGTGATATGAGAAAATTAAGTGAGAAAAAATCCTATTTTTCCATGAATTATTTATGATTGCATTACACTGCAGTGTTAAGTATTCCTGTAATTTCTGTCCTTCACTGCCCCCACCCCCATTCCCAAACCAAGAGAGCTGGACTATCCTACCACTCCCTTTCCACATCATTTAGCTGGAATTAATATAGACCAAACTTCACAATCAAAACCCATGAAAGATGTGCAGGAGTCAGGTTAAATTTTAAAATGATAGCAAAGTAAGAAAGTAAAAAGTCAAAAAAAAAAAAAAAAGGAAAATGTGGTTTTATGATACTAAATTCAGATTTGTTTAGGCTCAGTATTACAACAGAGCAACTAAACAGTGAACAGGTAAAGACAGAGTATGGCACAAAGCAAGTGGCATCTGAGTTGAAATTAAAAATATCATTCTTCATCAAACTGTTTTATTCTCACTGCATGTGCTGCTCAATTTCTTTAGCTCATCATCTTAAAATCTACCCATGTAATCAATACATGCCAACACATCACAAAACAAAATGAGCTAAAATGAAAGAGCAAGCTACTCACAGGTGGTTCTCAAGCTGTGGCCTATGTTTTTCTCTCTCTTATTGCAGACATACAAAACAATACACGTCTTTTCAAAATACAGACAAGAAGACATGCACAAAAACAGACAAAAACACTGAAGTGTCAAGTTCTCAGCTCTTAAAAAGTAAACGTAGGCAGCAACAGGACATTTCTCAGCTTTTTCATTTCAGAAAATGCTGAAGGTATGCTGAACAAACTCTGTATGTGTTTTCAGACTATTTTCTTGAGTTCAGCCCAAGTACTGAACCTTTCCAGACTTTCTGGCCATCAGTTGCCTACCTTTATTTTTATTTTTTAATTTTAGTGATTTCTTGTGCATCAGTATAAAGACATTTAAATTTACATAAGCGTATCATAAATTGGAGGCAGCAGGAAGAGTTCCTTCCTATACCTGGGTATTGTCTGTGTGGCTCATTCATTAGAAAACTTGATTGATTTAATTAATTTCTTGGCATTTATACACAAAAAAAGATATTGGGTCATACTGAATCTATGACTTTTATACACAAATACATTAGGTTTTTGCCCAAACTAAGAGATCAGAACAGTTATTCTGGAAGGCAGTAACAGTCTCTTTGAGCATCCAAGAAAAAGGGAAACAATGTCCTGCAGCAGGTCAGTATGGATGGTATTTATTGCACGGCTAGGGCTGATGTTTTCCCATCTGCCTAAGGGATCTGAATGTCCAGTTCACATAGCACAAACAATTTTAAAAGTAATCCAACAACTTCAGGCTCAATCAATCTTGCTTATTCAGGCAAAACTCCTCATGAAAATGAGAAAATATGAATAAGCTTCCACACAAATCCATTTGCTGAAATAACCTCTGAATAACTCTCACTGATCCATCTGTTGATTCATTCTGCTCTCAACTGCCTCTGAGTACTTTACTTCTGCAGTTCAATATCTGCTTACCAAGGCTCAGCCCAGGCCTACCCTTAACATCCCTCTCTTCTTCTGTGGGTACCACACTTTTACAAGTTCCTCTTATGTTCACTGATATGTGTTTTCCTTCATTTGAACAACACTGTCCTACAGTGTAAATGCCATGACACAAAAGAACTTCACGAGGGCACGGTGATGAGCAAAGCAGGAAAAGCTCGAGTTTATTTACAAAACTCAATTTTATACATTTCCAAAGGTGCCTGTGGGTTGGAGGATGAAATCCCACCTCCCAAACCACATTGGTCAGGACAAATGTCAATCAACTTTCTCCTCCTACCTAAAAATATGTAACCAACAAAGGACAGTTAGGAAAACAAGGCTATTGTTTATAGTAAAAAGTGTGGGAAGGTAAAAATTCTGACTCCAATATGAAAGACAAATCAGAAAGCCTAGAAAAATCCTCAGAACCACATCAAAATCCTCAAAATCACATCTGCACTGAACAGCAGGATAGTTCTAGACATGCGCAATCATATGAGCTGTGAGACAAGCACAATCTAAAAGGTTTTTGGTTTTTAAGTGTTGGAAAAAGGGAGCAGAAAGAGAATAAGCAAGTTCTCCAGCAGTCCAAAAGATAGATAGATGCAGCACAGGCAAGGATGGTGTCAGCCTTCAAATGCTGCCCCTCAGCCTGCCTGGATGGCCCAGTGGATGAGCCACCTCCTGAGGAGCAGGGACTACCTGAGCATCTGCACAGCAGCAGCATGAGAGCTCTCTGCTGAGCCTGCTAACAGCTCCACATGGTGTGGATCCAGTGTTGGCTTTGGATTGAATGGACCTTTCTTGTGCAGCTGAAGACCAGTAGGACAGGCAATTTTATCTGGTCTTAACTCTGACACCCACCCTGAACGAACTTGATCAGTATTTCCAATTGTCTGCCTCGAGGCTTTTGTGCTTTTCTGAACGAGCAATGGTGCAGGTGTGGCCTCCATGCCTTAACTGAAGGGCCACCAAGTTTCACAAGGCACATGAGCGAGAGAAGAGTAACAAAACTTACAGAGAAGGTTGTTCTCAGGCTAGGAAAAGGGATTAGTTGTTATGGACCATAATTAAATGAAAGGCAGAGGGAGGAGGACACGTCTGTGTTTGCATCAGCCAAGGAACTATACGCAGGAGTCCAACATCACACAAAATTAGCATGGTCACTAGAACACCAATTAATCACTTCAGACACCTTATCTGTCTCCCACACCTCCCTGCCTGAGCAGTGTCATCATTTACACTGTAAAATGTTGCTAACTAAAAACAATCTGGAGGCTTAACAGCCCACAGATCAAGAGGCTTGACATGTTAGTGTTGTTTCCCTGCCCACTTTTACACAACATGTAAATAGCACTGGTCCATCACCAAACACTTGGTAAGGATTTGGCTTTTCATTGGAGGACACAAAACACGCATGTGGCCAGCTACAAAAGGGGACCAGGAAAAAAATAGTTTGTGAGGCTACAGGACACAGAAAAAAGCACCTCAAGGGGTCTGCAGTAAGGGGGAGAGACTCAATTTCACTTTGCACTTCTGTCTGCACCTTTTCAACACAGATCCTGGTCAAAAGGTACTCATGAGGGCAAGTCCAAGAGTCAAGAGGCAAATCTGTAGTTCTGCTGATAGCAAGGGTGTAGAAACAATCATTAGGATATTTAGTTGTCAGCTAAAACGTCAAAATTCTCCTTTGCAAATAGCCTGATTCCCCAAGCTGCTACAAACACCACTCTGAGGCTGAGCAGTTCTCAGGAGCAGAACAAATTCACATAGGCAAGTTTTGCTATAATCAGACCATTAAGCTTTTACCTTGCATCCATAGTCTGGCATCAACTCATCAATAGCCAGAGAGATGCTTCTTCAAGAGTAACTAGACCGTATAAGAGCTTTGTTCTTTTTCCCAAGAGATATACTTACTTTAGATAATGAAATGGCCACCTGGAAGGACAGATAAGTGATCTGGAAATCTCTGGAAGGTCCAATATGTTTTAATACTAGTAGGAATGTTATAAATTTTAATGGATAATAAAATTCTTTTTCTTATTATTCAAAAGAGTCTCAATGTATAGACACCTCTGAAAGCAACTGGTGCTTGGATACTCGCAGTCAAGCATTTGGAAAGAGGCAGGACTTGCATAAGGGGCAATTGTGCCATAAGGCCCACATTCTCCTCCCAACCTCCACTTGTTCCGCATGTCCTCCCTCAAACCACTTCCTGAGTTTCTGCAGCATCACACATGGAACAGTTAAACCTCCTGAGTCATGGAATAAGTAACAATCTTTATACTATTACCCTGTAAGATGGGTATGGAAGAGTAAAAAAATCAGGTTTTCCTCCCAGCTTCCCACTCAGTAGCCCTTAGAGCACAGCTCCTGATAATCTTTGCTGCTCTACACATCTGCCCATCACATTCAACTTGACCAGCCTTAACAGAAAGGCCTACAGCAAGGGAAAATGAAGTCCTTGCTGTTCCTTTTTTTTCTGGGAGTAGCTTCCCACACCTAATGAAGCACATTTTAAGCATGTTGGTAGAATGGTACAGCAAAAACCCCAGAACATCACTGCTAACTCCATGGCTAATTAAGTCATTCACTTGTATTGCTGTCAGTCTAGGAACCACCCACTAGAATAAAAAGGGGAAGACTAGGAGATTACCCATGGTTTTAAAGGCATTTCATTAGAGCATATCTTTGGTCATAAATTACTGTTTACTTGTCAACTGGTTTCAGAACACCCACAAGGTGTTCTTTGAAGCTAACCTCTTGGATTTATAGGCTTTTATACAGCTGTTGAGAAACTGTTTGATCTGAAAATCTGAGTCTTTTGAAGTTGAGACTTAATGAAAGATTATTCTTTTTTTGACACTGATCAAGCAGTTAATGAGATAAAGTGATGGGAAATACGTGGATGTGTCAGTGTGACTTCTTTGGGTAGGGATTAACAGGAAACCCAGATGCACTCAGGGCCACATGAGTCAAAATCATAACCAAGAAGAAAATTAACTGTAGTCAGACACAGGTCTTAACCAGAATTAAAAGTATTTTGGGACTCTACTCTTATAACTCCCTCACCAATGCATGTGGAATAGAAAATTGAGCTATTAGGGATTTGGCCTGTGCATGCCAGGGTAGCTGGTCCCTGACACAGGGCTAATACACCAAGGAAAGGGCATGGCTGAACAAAATGAAGATCTAATATAAATGAACTGCACACATGCTCTTAATGTTTTCAAAACCCATCAGGCACAGACTTTTTATAATGCCACAAACACTCCAAGTAGTGACTTTTGAACCCAAAGAGTGAACTTTTTGAACTTTTTTTATTAAAATATAGTGCTTCCCAACAGCAAAGCTAATATTAAGTATTTGATATACAGAAACATCCTGCTATTTTCAAACAAAATCCTCTGATAATGGAGTGCCCTAGTTCCATGTACCATTGGCAGAAGTTAGCTCTTCTAATTCACATGGGATACAGCATCAGAAATATCAAGACACATGAAGAAGTCATGCCGTTCCAGAAGAAATTTTAAGATTTTGACAATAACCATAAGAAGTAAAAATCTAGGTAGAAGATTAATTTGTTGTATTAAAATACAAACAGTCAAAAAATCATAGCTTTATTTACTACGATATGAAATTAAATTATTTGCTTGCCAGCTGTGTCTGTCTTGGTGTTCATTAGCTTTTGCACAAGCCATTTGTCTAAGTCAGAAAATTATGTCTAAAAATACAGAAAATATTTTTAATACTTTTTAAAGTAGGGTCACATTCTATAAAGGATGGATAACAATATAATATATTTATAGAAAAAACAAACAAACAAACTTGTTTTCCTCTAAATTCTTCCCGAGGAATAGTCAGTCTACTTTAAGCCTTAAAAAAATAAGTTATTGATACAATTCACATTTATTTGTGTTGTTCTTTAGATCAAGCACAGTGTTTCCCTTGAAATCAACACATGAAGATGATGAATCAGTCAAAACATTTGGTGAGCAAATAAAATGCTGGAATGTAAGGAAAACAGCCCTATAAAAGAGCTTGCAATCCACTTTGATAACTTTGTGCAGTCTACTTTAGCCTTCCTGAGTCACAGTAAAATAGCAGAGGATTTCAGTCCCTCATCCTCTAAACCTGCAACATAAGTGACAGAAATGGCAAACAGAAGCCATGGGGGAAAAAGGTAAGATACTTCATTTCTTTTTTTTAGTACATTCTGTTTTGGGGCAGCAGTGCCAAGGACACTTGTAACAGAACTGTGATATGACCTCAGCAGGCTAGATAAAATATAAACACCCACCAAAATGAATAATAATAATTTAAAAAAAGTAGGGGGAAAAAAGCACATCTAACATAATTTAGAAATCATATTACAAACTGTAAATACAATAACCTCTAAAGAAAAGAAATTAGTTTTTTGTAGTCATCCATTATTTCTCAGAAATAACCTAATAATTGCTAACTAGGTTTGTATGTGTTTTTACACATCATCTCCAATGGCAGAGTTAATAATGTGAAGCCTCAGCCCAATACACATTTCTACCCTGTGATAGACTTGCACAACTTATGCAGTACATTTGTTGCCAATATTTCCAGAAAGAGAAAGAAACCTACCAACCCCACAACTACCCAGTGCTCAGCTAATCCAGCACCTCATCTCTGATAGCAAACAATACCAGCTCTTTCCGGAAATACAGGGAATCCCAGGATATTCTGAGTCTGAGGGACCCACAAGGATCATTGAGTTCAGCTCAAGTGAATGGCCCACACAGAGATCCCAGCCAGGATCTCGGCATTGTTAAAAACATGCTCCAAGCAACCGAGCTCATCCCAAGAAATCCCAGGGTGAACCCATCCTAACACATAAGGAAAGGTGTTCCCTTCTCTCCTTGAGGTAAATACTGCTTTATGTCCAGTTTTCTCCAGCTACCATTAACTTGAAGTACTGAGGATAGAGTAGTTGGATTATTAAATATCATGTTAATTACAATTTATTTCAGGGTTGCAGTCTCCAATACCTCACCTTGACCACGAAACAGCCAGTTCAGTCCTCCCTGCACAAAGGAAATGTAAGACTCTTTGAGATGTGATGGAGAAGCAGGAATCAAGTTCAAAGTGCAAACTGGTACAAATTGGTTGGACTGATCTTCTTTAAGTGCTGGTGAGATCTGCTGTTTGCACTGACCTTTGGCAGTTTCACTCATGCCTGTTGTCAGTGAGAAAGAAGGTGGTGAGAAGAAATGTTCATGAATATGCATGCAAACTATAGCTGAATTTTGATTTGGCTGCATTCTTAATCCATTTATATTCATTTCTGTGGATGATCAGATGCTAGAGATTTATTCATGAAAATGAACTGAGCACTCAGTCAACAAAAGGGGATTCTGAGCAGCATTTTCAATGGCAAGGCCTACCAATGGCTGGTGAGCTACACAAGTCACCTAATCAGGCAAGGAAATAAGCAAAAGGGAAAAAAAAAAGTGATTACCAATACTCAGAGTGAGGTGTTTATAGAGGAGCTGCTAATCAGTATCAGTTCACTGAGGAGGGGAAGTTCAGAGGTCTGAGTTCTGTCCTGGATCTATCCTCAGGCAATGTAAAGCAGTAATAACCATTTCTGTAACTAAGCATTTGGAAAGCTACAGGTAAGAGGCATGAGAGAGGAGATCTGGCTATCAGAAATAAACCAGGAAACTGTACATCTCTGTGCTGTCCTTTCACAAATGAAACATATCAAAAAGGGAAAAAATAGCCTATTATTTGTTATGACAAGTTGCACAAAGCTAAAAGGTATCTTAGACAAGGACTCTAACACATTATGATTTCAGGTTAACTGAATATCTTCACACTGCTAAGGCACAATTTAACTGTCCTCAGCAAAGAGATTATCTCATAGAAAGACCCTCTTTGCACGCTGGACACTTTCTAAGCAACAGAGAATATCAGATTGCAGCAGGGCAAATGGCAACTTGGCTTAGCCAGAAGCCACCAGGAGAGTTACATCACAGCACTTTCTTCTCCAGATTATATGAAAATCCAAGGACTGTGCTACAGAAGATTTAAGTTAGAGCAGCACAGAGTCTCAACTGTAAGACTCTTACATTTCGGACTTTCAAATTCTTAAATTTGCCCTTTACTATAAAAAGTCAATGATTTCACCAAGAAAGTTTGATTAGTTTCTTTTACTTTCTGTAATGAAGTGCCATCCTTTTTACACTTGAAAGGATCTTTGTAATAATGCAACATTGATCTTTTGAATACAGATGAGCTAACCTAGATAATAGGATTTGGTACCCGAAAGAAAAGGCTCTGAGTATGTATAACTAAGGCTCCAGTGCCATCATGAGGATTTCAAAGATAAGGCACCTGCTCTTGAGCAAATGTTTAGGTGAGGCATTGCAACAATACATTTCCATTATGTTTGTTGGTGATCTTTCACTGCAAGTAAAATATTCCCTGTCATAACTGAGAATGTGATAAACGCACCCACAGAAGGGAGTGATGATGCAGAACCAGCCAGCAAGGGCTAATGGAAAGTAAAAGGCAACAGCCAGCAACTTCCATGGAGATAAAGTTTGGAGCTTCTTTTCTGTTTGGAATCCTGATTACACCACGCTGCCTACTTCACTGACTGTAAAAACATCTTCTGGAAAAAGTGTTAACAGCAATTTCTGGGACAGAAAGGAAAAAGAGGAATTTTTACTTCTTTTAAATGTATCTCTTTCTATATTTAAAATGGAGTTTCACACCAGAAACTGTACCAACAAGAGTGCCCAGTGGAAACCTGACAAGTTTTCAGCCATCCTAACAAGTCACCTCTATGTACCACTTTCTCAGAGTGCCAAAATGCAAATTAGTCATTTCCAGCAAACAGAGCACTGAACTGGGCACCAAAATAGTTGGGTTTTCTTCCCAATTATACTACAAACTTATTGTATTTATTTTCTAGCCAGCATAACAAATCTACACCTTTACTCTTTCATCACTTTCTCCTTTCTGCATTAACTTTCACAACCACCATGTGACAGGGGCAATTTCTTGTCATGTTCTCATAACACACTTTCATTGCTAGCTCTGTTTCACAATCTATAATTATTTTAATTCATTTTCTCCAAGTACAGATTGGGTTTATTCTGAGAACAGTCTTAAAAGCAATCCACAATGAATTTTGTGTCATCCGTGACCTGTAACATAGAAAAATGTTTAGCAAAAACCCAGTCATATTAAGGAAATAAAAATTTTTTTTTTTAAAAAAATAAAGCTACTTGCGCCTCACAGCACCTTGCTTAATTCTAACAAAGTTCAAAACCTTCCCCTCCTCCTCCAAGAAGAAAATATAATTTCTAACATCTCATCCAAGCTCTTGCCAGGCTGCTGATGGAACAGCTAGAGCTGAACTCAAACTGTACCTCCACACCACTTTCAAACACATTCTAAGTGTGGGCAGACCCTTTGAGGAAGGTAACATCAAGAGTCCTTTCAACTGACCTTTTTAGAATCTTTTTATGATATAGCCCATTAGTAGGCTTATTGGGAATACACTTTGCACCAGAAAGATTTGTTTTGACCTGGGTAACTTCAGCTGGAGCTTTTCTGCACAGAGCAATCATTTTGCTGGTGACAGCACACCTGTGCCTCCATTTCAGCTTCAGCTCTCCGGGCTCTCAGACTATTGAAACACAATCATCCAGTATTCAGAACATCAAGTGCTTCTGTTAGACCATGATAGCAGCAGGGTATCTCCTGATCTTTTCCTTTGCATGTGCCTTCAGGCAGCACCTATAGATTGGTAGTTTAAGAAGAAAGACAGTCTGAGCCACGGCTTTAACTTGTAAACAGGATCTTTGAAGAAGCAAAGGTGTGAGTTTGTTTCCAGTAAAGCAAACTTGCTCTGTTGTTTGCTTTTGGCATTTTTGTGATAAATCTAGAGTAGGAATGGATTTCCTGTCTGCCTCTGCAAACTCCCCTTTCCTGAAAGCAGCAAAACTGCCAGAATTTAATTTCCAATGTCAACATGTGTCAGGGTCAAAGACAAGGGGTCAAAAGTGCATTGCAGGATTAGGTGCATTTCTTTTCAATACTTATGCAATCTGCTATAGTAAGTGAAAACTAAACACTAGGATTTCCAGGGTGTCAAGAGACAGAACATGAAGGCCCTGGCATTTTGTTCCTGACTGCTTTATTAATGCACTTCTGTCATCATGTATGAGTAACTGACACTTCCAGACGAAGCGGATGAACACTCCATTTAAAACAGAGAAATTTCACACATTATGAAAATGAGATTGTTTATATTTAAGCTAGATAAACAAAACTAAATCCTGTAGTTTTTCCCACTGTATCTTTTACAAGAAAACTCCCAAACCAATTGCGTTCAGGATTTTCTTACCAGTCAAGAAAACTACAGTGTAACATCATGCTTGATGGCAGACAAACTTTCAGACTTTGGGCATTGTTATTGCGTTTCAGCCATCCAGCATAAAAAGAGCCAGTAAACTCATTACCACACACTCCCCAAAAAATAATCTTATTGCCTCCAGGTATTTTTCTCTGCCTGTATAAAAACACACCTGAAATCTTAATGACAGGTTCGGCAGGTAGCATCCAGCAAGTGATGTGTACTAGCAACTAAATATCACCTGTTGTACAAGCCCTGCATCGGCGGGGAAACGAGCACGCAATTAGCACGTGTCCATCAAACTGACAAACTGCTATATATCAGCTACTTGGCTGCTTGAATCAATGTAAGCACATGAAGAAATAATAAAGAATATAAATTATTAACCGCCCGTCCCGTTCCAGCCAAACTCCCGCTGCCATCAGTGACCCGCGGGCAGCACCGCCCTCCGGTGGCCGCGCTGCGAACTGCACCCCGCAACTGCCCGGGAACCCAAACCGGCACTCCCAAACGGGAACCCAAACCGGCACTCCCAAACGGGAATCCAAACCGGCATTCCCAAACGGGAATCCAAACCGGCATTCCCAAACGGGAATCCAAACCGGCACTCCCAAACGGGAACCCAAACTGGAATCCCCCCAGCACCATGGGGTGCAGATAATCCCCCCAAACAGGGAATTCAGCCCCGGCATCCCCCTGGCACCAGCGCCACGGGGTGCAGATCATCGCCCCAAATGGGGAATTCCGCTCTGACATCCCACCCCAGCCTTAACCACCCACGTGTTTGGCTAATTGAGGCAAATACAGGAATTCCCCAGTATTCCATTTTTGTCCCTGGCTATTGTATGTTTGGTTTACCATTGCAAACACGGGAATTTTCCCATATTCCATGGATACCACTGACCCCTGGTGTGTTTGGGTCATGGCCATAAGCACAGGGATTATCCCACATACTCTCCTCACCACTGAGCACTTGCAGCACAACTTGCAAGTCCCCAGCCCTGGTCACAGCCAGGGGCTCTCAGCCTCAGACAGACTTTGAAGCCAAAGCAAACACCACCAAAGATCCCAAACACTGATCCTTGAGCAAATGGACAACTCCAAAAGGAAAGGTTGTTTGCAAACCCTCTTTGCTACTGTGAGAAATGACACTCACTTAAAAATTTCAAAGGCTTATTAAACCTTAACAAAATACAACAAAAGACTGAATAAGGAAAAATTACAGCACTGGGAGCATGGAACTAAACCTCCATAGCCTCATCCAAATGGCTGCTCTGCCTTTTATACCCCTGGTGTTGCCTCAGGTAAC
>VYXD01012432.1:0-16336 GCA_013397195.1 Hylia prasina | reverse complement strand
CTCCATTGGTGGAGACTGCTGCCTTGCAGCTTGATTGGAGGACAGGTGTTGCCACGCCCCCCTAGTGCCCGCCCTTCCCCATTCCCAATTGCCCCATGCAGGGACACAGGCACAGCCCTCCCTCCACATGTCCCCACTGCCAAGGCTGTCCCTTGGCACCCACCCAGGGGAAAGGGGGCTATGGAGAGAACAGAGGACATCCCAGCAACAAATCACAGTAACGTAACTATATATCCATAAAACATCTCTCAACATACACAGAATATTCATCCCTTAATTGTGAGAGCCAGCCATCACATTGCCCATCTATAACGGTTTGTACAAAAAATGTAGCTTTGTGTAGGGAGATGATTGTAAAGCACAACTGGAACACAAGTGCTCGCTGTGTTACAGTCTTGGAGGCACAAAGCAGGTGGTCAGTGTATGTAAATATTCCAGTGCCAGAAGCATCCATGAAACAGCTCCCTTGAGAACTAGAAATGAGGCTGTCACCTGTGAAAAGTACTCTGACCAATTTAATTCCTCTGTGTAAACTGGGTGAAGCCTTAGTGACTTGAGTTTTAAAGCTCCAGCTGGTTTGGATTCCTGAGGAGTTCTCTGAAGTGGTGGCACAGCAGCAGTAAGGTCATTAATGTGCCATGGATGGGTGTCCATGGCCACTCCAACTGGAGATATGAAAAACACACCAGAGTCCAATCTGTGAAGAGTTTTCCAGCCCAGCCATATATTCTAAAGTGAAAATGTCCTTGCTCTGCTCTAGGTTCTAAAATGTTTTATGCAGAATAAAAGTGAAATCATAAGAATGGCTGCTGGAGATGGAAATGAAAATGGAGGCCCTGGGAGTTGTCCTAGATCCAGTGCTTTCCACCCCTGAGTTAATGTGGTCTTAAAAGAGGTCCCAGCACATTCTAAAATTGGTGACAGGGTCCTTGATGCCAGGCTGAAGCCCCTCCTGTATCCCCATCTCTGTGACCGTGGATATGCACAGGTGAATACAGGCTCAAGCCTCTGCCACACAAACTGCTGCTGTGACTCAGGTTATGTTAGGACAGTCTTAGAGCCAGTGGGGGTTACTTAAATGCATTTGAGAGAAACATAAAGCCTCAGGGGTTCACTAAGCAGTCTCTGAGAGTCAGTCCACCACCTTTCTTTTCTCAAGCTATGTTTATGGACTTTGAAAATGAGTCATCTTTCAGTTTGTGTAGAACTAAGAAATTTTCCCCTCCCTCCCCATAATCCAGATAAATGATATCCACTCTAGCTGTCCTGCCTACTCAGAGCTGCCAAGCATATTTATCTTGCCTAATCTTCTTTTCCAGGATCCATGCTGACTCCCCTTAAGCAATTACATATATCTAAGTGTTCTGTGTGCATAATTGCTCTCCATACATTTTCTGCCACTGAGATAAGATTTACAAGCCTGCAGTGTTCTCAATCTTCTTCTAGTCCTTCTGCCTCTATTATATGCTCACTGGTGCCTAATACTGTGCTTTGTCCTTTAATAAATTATCTTTAGAAAGAAATACACTTTAGAAAGAAAAAGCCAAAATAGCCACCATTAAGACTTGAGAGAGGAAACATTTTAAGTTGTTTCTCTGATCTCACTGTGGTATTGCCTTCTACCAATACTACAGCCCCATAAAATGCAGTGTAAGTCCTATTTGCACACATTCTTACTTGTGCAGCATTGTCACTGGGGCTGGGGTAGGAGCAGTGGCTTTGGGGGTCTCATCAGGTCCCTCCCCTTGTGATTGCACTCACTGCCATCACCAGTTCCTAGACTTCAGTCAAAAGACTGGGAACTTAACTGCTGCACTCTTTGATACTGATTTGAATTACAGTATCCCCAACAGAGAACTATCAAAACTTAAAAATACATAGAAGTCCATAATCTGTATCTTTATTCACCTCTCATCAAGGTATTCCCAAGCACTGATGCTTAGAAATTTTATCCTGTACTAAAATGTAAGCATGGTAAGGAACCCTACTGAAGTCAGTACAACATTAGGCACAGAGAGAAACCTTTCCTGTAATAGTTTTTCTTAATGTATTTCCTAATCCCTGATGTCTACACATTTTTTCTTTTTCCATACCTATTAATGACATTTTTTCATGCTGGCAAATGCCCTATGACATTACACAGCAGTCATTATTTTGGAAGGCAGTGTCACTGAACAGCCAATCCTACTCAAGAGACCTTTTTCACGTTAGGAAGAAGCCATTTCAGACAGAAGCCTCACTTTTCTAAGCTTTTAATTAAATACTAATTCAGGCAAGTAACTAAATAAAGTTGTTATAAAGTACGCAAGCAACACTGCAAAGCCACAAGTTCCCTGAGCTCAAAGCTGCAACTCAGGGACCCTCAAGACAGCACTAAGCTTACCATTCAATGGATCTCTGAAGTCCAAAATCTCATCAAAACCAGAGGATATTGTAGGAGGCTCTGTATTTTCATCATTATACAGTTCATTTAAGTTCCTGTTATACTGTAATTGCTAGATGCACAAGCAGTTTTGTATGTGAGTGACTGGTTGTAAAGTTAGCGCATGAAGCAAATAGCTTAAAGATGTGCCACTTAAAAGAACATCCAGTTTCAATTTAATTACAGATTATGTGGGATCAGAATGGGAAAAACTTGAATAATTCATGTCATTATTGAGTTAATATAAAACAACCTCCTGTACATTAGGGCAGAAATGACTGATATCATTAGAGATTCAGTTAGCAGCTCTGCCATGTGCCCCACAGGCCCGGGTCACAGCTCTGCAGGTACCTCCTGCAGGCACATCCAGGTGCTTTGGAGCAGGAGTTGTTCCCCTGCTGCCATCAGGCTCTCCACAAGCAGGTGCTTCCTGAGCTTCCTGGAGAGACACACAGTCCCTTCAGATGCATATTGGGCAGTGTGAGGGGTGCCAGTGGGAGAATCCTCCTTAATAAGGAGGATTTCTCCTTCTGTTTTAATCGTTGAAAAATTGGTTTCAGCCAACTGTCCTAATTCCTATACCCATACTTGCCTCTGTGACAGAACTTGAATTCAATGTGCTGAGATAAAGGCTTACATATGTGTGTGATGTTATAGGGAGGTGATGTCAGGCAAGGCTGACTGAATTATTTCAGCTGTTTCTTAAGAACTTCAGCACGCAGAACTTCATCCCAAGGAATTATTTTTTAATGAAGTTTTTCTTCACAGATTCAGTTGCAGTCCCTGTAATTCACAACAGCCTTTGAAATGCCTCTCTCCAAGGCCCATGGTGGGTGTGGGAGGGACAAGCTGCTGGTCCAGCTGTACCCTGGCACATCAGTGTATTACTGAGTGCACTGCAGCCCAACTGCAGCCCAGGGATGTGGAGATCAGAATGTTCTCTTGTTTTGATCAGGGGTGCAGCATTTGGGTGCACTTTGCTTCTGCTTTCCTTCAGCTGCAGCTATTGAGTGTGCAACTGACAGGTGCATTGACCACTTGGCCAGATCCTCTTCCAGACAGCAGATGGAAAAAGTGCCAAAATGAGTTCTGTGACTTAGAATCCTCTTTGTGTGATGAGAAATGTCACAATCTTCTGTCGACCTGCTTTTATTTGAAATCTACTGTATAACATAGAGAAGGAAGTGACAGGCACGAAAAAAATTTGGTTTGAGCTGAAATTAGGTTTTCCTAGACATTTTAATGTAAATTTCCAAAAACGTGGCTCTCACCAAAAACATTTTCAGCATCATCTGATTTTCCTGTTTTGCTTTCATCCCATAAACCATTATTCCCAGAGTACTGAAGCAAAGCAGATATGTAGAGCTACGACAACTTTTTTCTTTCAGTTTTTACAGAGCAAATATTAAGTTTTGGAATTCAAGAGAATCTAGGACTCTAGAATCCAGCTATGTCAGTTAATACATTTTCCTTTTTTAGTTTGTTTGCAAAATCCTAAGCAAACTGGTAATTTGTCCATTAGCAGATTGGAAATTTAAAATGCAAGAAGGCAGTTTAAAGCTTAAAAACAAAAACTTACAAAAACAATGAAAACCTGGCAACAATTTGTTTTGTAAGTCTAATGGGCTTCAAAGTCCAGCTCTGCACAAAAGTCCTTGGAGATTACATCACAGGGACTTCCACAGTTTCTATTGAAAAGCAAACACTTCTTACACTTGTGCTTCCCAAAACAACCACAAAATTTCCTCAAATGACTCACCATGGTTGTAAAGAATGACAAAAGTCAGAGAGTCTGCAAGAGCTGACAAAGTTTTATTAGTGAATGATACACTTGGCATGGAAATTGATAGCAGTTAGTCCCTGGCAGAGGGTTTTACATAAAGGAGTAGGGTGAAAGGAGGGGAGAGAGAGAGAGAGGAAGAGATTAATTAAAGAGGGGGGAGAGGAAGAAATAAGAAGAGATGACCTGTCCTGGCTCCAGTGCTGATCCAGCTGATGGGGTGCCCAGGGTCCTGGGCTTGGTGGGGGTACCTTCTCTAGGTAAGTTTCTACCTGCCCTAGAAATGAGTTTATCACTTTTTATGCAAATTAGTTATCCTGTAGTCCCTTCTTCTAGAGCTTTCTGGAAATGGGTAAGAGAACTTCGGGGTCTTTTAAAAAAATGTATGCCCACTTCTGGACCACATTCCTGTGCTTGTGCTGAACAAGCACCTTTGTCCCAGAAAAGTGTTGCCCAACCCCTATGGCCCCTTCACCAGACACCAACAGTCCTTGGCTGGTCTGCAGCCATCTGGTTTGGGACACACATCAGCCCCTTCTCTGCTGGGCTTCTACAGCACCCTTGCAGCCTGAACAGAAAATGAGACTTTAAAACCAGTGACATTTCCTCCTTTACACCCACTGCTGACAGCCAGCAATGAGTAAATGAATATAGACCTCCAACCCTTGAATGAGGACTTGAGCAGCGTAAGAGAAGGGAATACAGGTGACCTCACCCCTGATAAGTAACAGCTGTGTTAATTACCCAATACAGCCTCACCCCTGATGAGTCACAGCTGTACCCAATAAAGATGTGTGATAAAAGGGACTGGGATAGCTGGTAAGGGGCAATCATGAAGGAGGAGGAACCTTGAGGAAGAAGGAACCAGAGGCTCATGAAGAAGAAGGATCCTGGGGAGAGAGAGAATCTCTGCTGTGAGGTCAGTCTGGGTGTGCAGTCAGAGCCTGTTGTTGGAACCTGCAGTCACAGTCTGGCTGGGTAAAAGCTGCAGTCACAGCCTGCACACTGATCCCTGCAGTCACAGTCTGGCTGGGTAAAGGCTGCACTCACAGCCTGCACACTGACCCCTGCAGTCACAGTTCAGCAGGAAAGAACCAGCAGTCAGGGGCTGCAAGGGAAACCCACAGCAGGAGCTGTTGCAGGCAGAGTCAGTGAATGGTTGGAGTCAGGATGGCTGAGCTGTAAAGAGGAATAAACCAGGGCCTTTTTCATGCTGTGATAAGAAGTGTGTGTCTCGGCTCATTCTACCATTTAACAAGAGGGCAACTACAAGAGAGCATGACTGTGTATTGCTATACTTGCACAACCACTATCCTGGCAAAAATGGGCACTGCTTCTGTAAAAAGAGGCCACTCTTTCCTCCCAACACCAAGACTCTGCCTCATGCAATCACAATGGTTTTGACCCTAAAAGGCTCCTGGGCCCCTGTGAATGAACACCAACACCTCCAGTGTCACCAAGCCAGAAACAAGAAGGGAAGAGTATGACCAGTTCTTTCAACAGCAACGCATCTTTAAAGTGACTGGAAAATGACAGTGTTAGTTCCACTGCCTCTTGCAATATTTATTCGTGCCGCCTTAGATTTCTATAACCAAATGTCATCCAAGGTGTCTATCCAGTAGCAAAATGCCTCAAGACTGCAGTCTCCAAGAGGGATGCTGAGGACATGGATTCCCCCCTAACAGGCTAAAAGTAGACAGTGGGATTTACTTGCTCAGTGTGGAAAAAAAATTCAAATATTTCAATTTCGTCCCAGTAAAATGCTCAACTCACCTCAGTTTGGTCCTTTATCTTTGGGAGAGAAGTCATCCTTTTTTCCTTCATAGTCAAACTGCTCTCTGCAAAGGGAAGGGACAGAATCTTCCTGACCCAGCCCTGAGGCCCTAAGATGTTTCAGGGCTCATATTTTCAACACCTTCTGCATCTTTTGAGCATACATTTATCACATCTCCAAGGCAGTGACACTGACAGAGGAACTGTCCACCCTATTCCATGTCTAGAAATAATTACTGAATTTAAGAGGGAATAAAACCCCAACACTGAAAGGGCACACAGATCTCAAGAAGAACTGCAAACATTTATGATTCAGTTAAGCAAATCCTGATGATAAAGAAAGAATCAACGACCGTTTCTCATGCTGGCAATATATATTTATTGTCATTTTGGAGATAGGTTACCATGTGTGTATCAGGACTTCAGCCTAAAAACAAATTGGGATTATGGATGCTTAGCATATGCCAGTTGAAATAAAATGACTGAACATGAAGCTGACCCTTACAAGACCTTCAACTGGTCTATTTTTGCGTGTGTCTCCCCCACACATTTAAAAAAAAAATTAAATCTGAACATCTTTCTCTTCCCCTTCATTTCAGCCTCAGAAAAATAAATGTTCACACAATTGCATCTTTTGCTAGCTTTACTAATATTCTGCTAGCAATGTCAGAACATTTATATTGTTGATTTTACAACTTCAAAAGGAACAAGGCTTTATAATGTTCTTCCTCCACATTACCTGGCTGTTGAGTCCATCTTTAAAGACGGTCTTATATAGACTACTGCAGTTTTATTATGCTGCAAACCTTCACCACAACGCTTTGCTGTTCAGAACCAGCTGCAGCAGTGCCAGGTCTGACAATCTGTGCAAAAGCCACTGCAGTGCTACAAATTATTGAACACTTTTCCTCTCCATCTCTCATGTACTGGCTAACAAACATCTTCGGTTAATTTAACAAGTTACAAATGCTGTCCCCAAAAAGGGAAGGGAAGGATGAAGAGATTTTTTGCTTTCATACAAAAAACAAACAACCACCCAGTAAAAATAAAAAAAAAAATTCCTTCAACTTCAATCTCCCACCCCAAAAAACCCAAGTCAAAACTATTGGTTGCCCACTGTCCCCACCCTCCCCCAGCTTTTTAAAGTCACCATGAAAACAAATGCATACAACTTACTGTACAAATACAAAGCTGCAGGCATTCAATTTACAGAACATTCTGAAAATATTTCAAGCATAAAAAGTACACTTGAGAATTGCAAAAATAAAGTTTCACTTTTTTAAAAAACATTTTGATCAGAGCTCAAGCAAAACGAACACTTAAGGATTCCTACTTCAGCTTAACTCCCTAAGAATACCACCTTCAGAAATTAAAAACAAAAAACTCAGATATTTGGTGATAAAGTAACTGACCATGTCTTTTAATGGAAAGAAATGGTATATACAACAATGGCACAGACCTTAAGCATCAACAACATATTTCAGCCAAAAGTAAGTCAGCAAGTGATCTGAGTCATTCTTAGCATTACATAGTACTCATTACTAAGAACCTCAATCCACCAAGAACAGATATTAGGTTAGACTGGTACAAATGGAAGGAAAAAATCCATGACATCAAACAGGCTCAGTTTTTGTCACTGAACTTTTTTTATGCTAAGTTTCACTAGTGCAAGACCATTTGTTTACCCAATTAAATGAAAGCTCATAAATGTCACAATTTAAGAACACTCATACAAAACTATTTTTTCTTTTAAAAAAGTGCCACATACCATACTTTTACTAAAAAAGTTACAAACTAATGGAAGACTGTCTGTCTCCATCTCTTGTCAACAAGGAAAGGCCAAAGCGATTCTCTGATCCCAGCTCGAAATGGCGTTCTCTGACCTATCCCCAGCATCTCCAGCTTGGAGCAGTCCAGCTGAGCGTTCTTCGGACGAACAGCACCCACAACTGGACTGTCAGTAATCTAAAATCAGAAACAGAACACAAAAGAAACCCCACACCAATAAGTAATCAGAAGTGACAGAAATATACTTGTGATGTACATCAGAACTTTTTCTTTACGTCTTTCTATATGGGTATGGTTGCCTCCTCCCTTCCAACTATTTTGTGGGGATTCTTTCACTATTTGTTTGCTTTATAGTTAACTTTATTTCAACACGTCAGGCCATGTGAAGTGTCTTAAGTTAATTTTTTCTCACTCTCTTTACTGATACTATTTGTGTTTTTCAACATTTTATTCATATTTTCACTCTGTGATTATTGTCACAAGGTAGGGAAAGCTCCAGAATGTAAATGGAACCATGTCTTGATCAATATACTTAATGAGAAGCAGCTGGGCAGAAAAACTTAAGACTAAGTGTTCTCCATTGTTTTTCTTTCATCTTCCAAGTCACCTTTCTGTTCCAGTGTTCACCAGTTCTGAATCCTTAGAACTGATTTTGTACATAGTTAAAATCTTCTTGACATGTTAAATATCCACCATATTATCAATATGTCTTTAAGAGTAGTCTCAAGTGTTAATAAAACTGCAGGACAGGTGTTTTAAGCAAAGCAAAAATAATTTATAGTTCTTAAATGCATGTATTCAGAAATAAATCTGGATATTGCACAGCTTTTACAGAGCCCTATATTCAAGTTAATGTTCCATCAATCTGTAACATAAAAGTAGAGATTTGCCTGTGACTAAAGGGAACTCTTCTGCAGAAATACAACCACAGACTGGGAAACTGGTGACTGAGTAATTTTCCAACTTCAGCAGGTCAAAGCAGCTGTTGTTTTCCTGAGCTTGATACCAGTCCCCTCAGCAACAGAGCTGCTGTGGTGGACATGCACAGTCCATCCTGAAGAGGAAGTTCACTTGTACAGGCAGTGGGAGACCTGCTACTTGCAATGATCAGACACATCTGTCTGCCTACAGCTCCAACAACACATCACTTACTGGTCTCAGGTGGCTGCTGGGAAGGTTGAAAGCATCTGCAATTGCACATGCCATCTCATACTTAGTCATCTGTTCATTACCAGACCAGTGAAAGGTTCCTTTTATTGATGGATCCTAGAGAAGAATGAGGAAACAGATGAAAGGAAAGAGCCTGCTGGCCCTCAGGCTAATTCCTGTGCAAGAACTGTGCAGCATTAGCATCCAGCACAACCCTATCTCAAAAGGCATCTTACAGCACCTTAGTGGTGTTCTAGAAACATCTGTACCCTTTCAGAGAACATTCAAGCAGGGACTGAGATGAGCTGGTGTTACTTCTATCTGACCTGACTTCACAAACAGCTTGCGTCCTGTGGCATGAACAGGAGGGAAAGGAGCTGCCCACCAACCAAGCAAGGTCAAAGAGCTGGGGAGGAGGAACTCAGCTCTTCTGTGATGTTCACTTACTCAAAAACAAAGGCAAAAGGCATCACACACATTCTAAATGTTAAACTGCAAACAGTGAAGTCCAGTCAAACCGACTGCACCATGTCCACTGTCCATGTTTTCAAGGTACCATGTGAAAAAATAAAGGTGGCTGTTTGGTTCTGTTACCTTGCAGAGATGGTAATCTGAAGGTGCTGTGGTGAACAAATACAAGGAAGTAATTCAGTCCAGGGCTTTGTTTTGCCACTTCAGTGTTGTTAATACAATAAACAAGGGCATCTTTGAGAATTGCATTCAACCACATGGGTTTTTTAGTTCAAACGAGCAATTTGTAAAAGTCGTATCAGAATAAATTTGGCATTTCTAATTCTCTCCTCTATACCAGAAGGCACAAGACATCCCTTCAACCACTTTTGTTTCAAAGACCACAATACCCTCACAGTCATGCAAAGATCCTGTAGTATTACAGCCAGTTCTTTCTTCCCTCCCAGCATTCCAGCAATGCAAATAATCCAGGTGATGTGCAGTTCTCAGTTGTCCAGAAACAAAGCTGAGAACTCAAACTTTTCACCTTGCAGAGGCTCATTTCTAGCTATTCTTACCAGCATTCTCTTCTCTGCTAGTTGTCTGCAAACAGCTGCTACATCCTTGACATTGGTAGGAAATCTCTGTTGCCAGTGGTCCATGTTGGCAGATTTATTACTGAACTGCACTTTATCAAACATAACTGTCACAGCACTTTCCTCCAGTCTTTCCACCTCTCCATACAAGACAGGAATTCTAAGCACTGCAGTTTCTAAAAGAAAAAATGTTTTAAATCATGGGTGAGGACAAATGCTGCAGCACAATCTGAAAAGTGGAAGTGTTAAGAAATATGCTGATCATATAAAGCATCTACAAATCACAAATAAAATGAAAGCAGTATGTTGGCTCACAGAATATAATTTTAATTTATAGCAAAACCAGTTTATAAACATTAAGATTATAGACATTATTACATTATTATTTATTTTCATTTATGCCATTGATTTCCAGAAAGTTAACGAGCTTTCATTAATTGCGTAAAGATACTTGTTTGGGTTAGAACAAAAATTAAAAAATTAAAAAACCCATCTACTCTGTGCAGTTATTCCATCACTCCCCATCCTCACTGGATAAAAGCAAGGAGAAAAATTCCCACCAACCACAAGTCATCATATTCAGGCATCAATTACAAAGATTTTTCATCCATCATGCAGAGGCCTCCTGTATAAAGGAGGATATTATTTACCAGAAAAAAAGACATGAACCTTGAAATAAATGAAAAGCTTGACAAATAAGGAATAGGTTTACAGAACACAATAGTAAAGAGTGTTAGATTCCAGGACAGTGATTTGAGGAATTAACAAAATGCAAAAAGAAGCATATTTCATGATGGAATACATCATACTAGTCTATCTCTGTCATGAAGTCTCAAAAAGCCTCTGAGGAGAAATCCAAGGCTATGACAAAATACTTAAAAGTAATAGTTTTGCTGAAAGAGAAAACAAAAAAATCGGACCTGAAATTAGAAGCCGAAGTCATCAAAACATTGCCATTCTTAAATACATTTGGAGGACAATGCTATAGCTATTGGAGAGACAAACAGAAAAAGCTAACACAGAAATTATTTTCACAGAGAAGTAACCCAGAGTAAGTACTTAGACCAGAAAAACATAGAAAACCCAACATGACACTCATTTCCTGCTGCTCTAGAAGCAGTTATTTGGTCACTCAGCAGATGTTCTTCCTCTCTTTAAATACTAGTTGAAACATCTACTTGCTTTAAAAATATTCATTCTTTGAGAAGACAACTGCCTTCCTCTGGGACATGGAGAGGATCAGCCTCATGACTTACAGCTCTGAGGACCTCTTGACACTCTGTAGCTTTATAAGCATAACTATATACATATATGTATATTTATAAGCATGCATCCCCTTCTAACAAAAATAAAGTATCCTTTTAAAAAAAGGTTAAACCCACTTACTGGAGATTTTTGCATTTTACAACAGAAATGGACAGGGCAGTTCTTCACACAGCTACAGATTTGACCAATGGAATTCTGCCTACACACTATCAGCAAATTAGTGGTTGGAACACCAGTACATGGAAAATACTTGTATTTGTATGAAGCAAGAGAACTCATATTTTCAAACTCTTTACCCAGCACCACCTCAACACTCCTCCTGCTAATAACACCACTGCTGCAACCCACTGCTGCCTGACAGATCCTGCTCTGAAAGGTTACAAAACCAAACTGCAGCACTGAGCTGGGGGAAGGGTCTGGCAGGATACCCACACATACTCGGGTTTGGTAAAGTCTTATCTTCATTACCAATCCAGAAGAGAGAGCAAACAGCATCACAGTCAAGTTTGGAGATGGTATTTAATCTAGAGGTGGAGTGAATAACTGGTCATTTAAATTTATTTTTACTTAAATGAGGCTTTTCCTATCAAAGTATTTTTTTACAGTTTCTTTCCTACTAGTAATGCCAATTCCATCACACACAGCATATTTTTACTTACTGGAAGACCATCACACTAATTTATGAATAGCTTGGTTCTCTGGTTGGGAAGCACAGAACCACAGTGTGAGTATCATATTGATGTATCAGAAGCCTCTTCTGCATGTGTACTGAGATTTTCTTCAGATTTTTTGATGTAAAAATACAAGTGTTTCTTTCTCTATAATCTGTGACTGGACATTGGCAGTGCACTAACTAGAAACAGCCAAACCTCTCTTTATACAAGAAATAAATCTTAAAGGGAGCATGCTCTTTTCCCTTAAGTAGAATTTTAAAAATTATGTTTGTATATTTTGTATGCCAAATTTTCATTAAGAAAAGATGTAGAAAATTTTAAAATTCTTGTTGTTTAAAACCATAAATATATTATTAACCCTTTAGAAAGTGTTACAAGCAGGAATCTGATGTGTGCAGGCGAGTAAAACCAAAATGGGTGGCCTGTTGGCATAAGTAATAGAGCAAAACCCAAAGAGGAACAAGGCTCCATGTTGATTTGAGCTGTATTATTACTGAATCTCTAGTCTGCTTTTCCCTTTAAGTAAAGGTACATTGACAACACTTGCAATGCATCCCCATAAGTAACTGCAGCCATGTATTGAATGAAGTATTTTATCTTTCCTTAGGAACAGAAGCTTCACAGCAGACAAAGGTTTAAGAATGTCCATCAGGGAGAGACAAATCACGTGAATGAAGATTGGAACAGGTAAGAAATAAAAGCTTTAGTCAAGATATAAGCAAGAGGGATTGCTCATAAGCAAGGAGACCAACTCCTAATCACATTCTTCTTTGAAACTCGTTTCCATGGTTTTGCAACTTCATCACTGACTTAAGAGTCTACGAAGCTAATATATAACTGAGTAAAAATAGGAAGCCTGTACTGAAAAAGGTTGAGTGTCTTACCTTCATTGTTTTCCAGAACTGCCTTTTCACCCTCCAGTTTGGTTTTACCATATAAATTCAGGGGATTTGGTACATCAGTCTCTTTATATGGAGGGCTTGTTCCATCAAATACATAGTCTGTACTAATGTAGATCAGAAATGCTCCAACTCCAGCTAGGAAGAAAATGTTTATAGATAATCTATATTAATTCATGCCTTCTTTGAAATCCCAATAGACCCTTAAATCCTCCCAAGGATCTCATCTTCCATCCATATTCACTCCTCCTGCTTTGTCTGTTCCTTGATCCTTCACGAAGTTGTGCACACTACTGTTATGGAAAACCGACCGATGGCACACTGATGGCACAGTGACATTCCCACTTGTACTATTTGTATTCATGTCCCTGTATACATGGATGCAGGATTTTCACAAGACACCAAATCCAGGAGATGGTCTCCTTACCTGCCTCTTTTGCTAAGTTTGCTGAAGCAGCCACATTGAGCTGAGAAGCAGCATCTGGTTGACTTTCTACAACATCTGGCCTTCTCTCAGCAGCACAGTGCACTATAACATGAGGCTGGAAATTAAAGACTAATTTTAAACAACCAGCATGTCAAGAGATGGCAGTTGCACCCCAACTCTAGTAATGACACCCTTCAGGCAAAACTAAGTAATAAGAATAGCATTGTTATTTTTAATTATGGCATTCTGAGGAACACCTTTTCCTTAGTATCTTTTTACAAAAAAACCATGCTCTTTCAAGACACAAAAAACATTTATCATTAATTGTGCAGTTATGGTCTTCAATTTTACAGCAACTTTGAAGGTGTGGGGGTTTTTTTCTCTTTAACACTGTATAGTAAAATATATATTAATACAAGAGACATCTCTCACACACACAAGGGTGCTAAAAATGTTTAGGTAAGCTATTTATCCATGGCTTACTTGACATATGCAGATAATTAAGACGATATTTACTATTTTATAGAATGGCACCCTGGGCAATGTATTTCAGGTTTTATATATTCCTCTTGGCATTTAACACTGCACGGGACAAAGAGTTACTGCTGTTGGATTCAATTTTCCTCCAGTTCCCCAGAACTGCATATTGACACATTACAGGGTCAGTAACTCAAAGGTACCTTTTCCTTTCCAGTGTGCTGGCAGGTACAGCCTGAGGCTTACAGAGCAAAGGGCAGACCTCTGCTCTGGGTGGGGCAGAACACACAGCCGCACCTTTGTCACAGCTCTGCCACAGCACCAGCCCCACTCATGCCCCAGAACTCAGCAGCACTATCAGCTGACTGCTGGGCACATAAAGCACCCCTCCCTTCCACTTTATACTCCAGAAACTTACCTGAAAATCATGGATAATGTCATGAACTGCAATAGAGTCCAGAAGATTAATCTGTTCAAATCTGGGCTGGGCTCTCCTGTACCCACAACCAACCGCGTTCCAATTATTTTCATTGAAATCTTTAAACACAGCTCTGCCAAGAAGTCCCGTAGCACCAGTGATCAAAACTCGCCTACTGGGAATGTCAACATCTTCCTAGGGAAATAACAACAGGAAAAGGTTTGTTTCTACTGTAATTTTTTACTGTATTTTCTTTAAAAGTATGCACAGTCAGAGGCTACTGTATTAAAAAAAGTTTCTCCTGAGTCTTTTGGAGTGTTTCATGGAACACCAACATCTGGCAGGCCAAATACTGCAGCCAGTCAACTATTTAAACATATATTCAAAGGTAATGAAAACAAAATGTCAGTGAGAAATTCATTTACTTCTACAACAATCCAAACCACTAGTGAAGACAGAATTTTAAGTTCATTCAAAAGCTGATAACTTTGTCCAATCTGAAAGGAGGGAAATCACTTCTTTAGAAAATGGATCCAAAAGATGTAACATTTAGGGTCCAAATCCTACAGCAAATAATTCTGGATAGACTATGCCTGTTAAAAGCTGCAGTGATACAATATAACTTTCTCTAGTAATCAAAATCTTGAATTCTATTATTAAATAGAAGAGTAATTCATTATTATTCAACACAACAGCGTAATAGTAAATAAAACCAAGACACAGATCTCTTGTCTATTTTACAAAATTCATCTAGAAGTGATTTGGCAATTTCAGCTCTCAGTTTATTCAATAGACTAAAGCAGTACTTGAGCTCCTGAACATTTTGGTACTTGGGACAGCTGTGAACATCAGCACACACGAACTTCGTCCCACCTCTCACTAGAACATCAAGTTTTCAAGACAGGAAATACAAGATCCATGTCTGTCTCTGCAATCTTTACTTTCCTTAAATGCTTTCCTTCTGTATCTGCCAGGAATAAACCCAAAAAAACTGCCTGCTAAAAAGAGAAATGAAAGCATATCTTTACCCTGCCCATACAGAAAAACTTCGGGTGTGCAGAACCCACACGTCTTGGATTTCCTGACCACTTTACACACAAGAACAATTTGTGACAAATTACTGTAATTCTGTACATCACAGAATGCTTTCTGCTATGCAATCTCAATAGCCCAGTAATTCCTAAGCATGGTACCAGACTGCTACTTTTTGATTGCAGCACAGGAAGCCACAGCAATCACTTCCAAATTACTGTCTTTCACCCATGAAGTTACAAAGCTTTTGTTCCATAAGGGTAAATGCAGAGGGGCACGATGGAAACAGCCTATCCCAAAACAATTGTTTCAAGCTCCCAGCACAGTGTGTGCATTTTTCTCAACTCTGAATCTCCAGATGAAGGCTGATGTATTCCCATTAGTACTGGATGAAAATTAATAATTTACATGTGGACAGTTGCCCGAGAATGACAGACTATAGCAAGGGATGTTTCAAAAAGTTACTTTCATCCTTAAATTTTACCTGAGAACACAAGCTGATTTACCATTTTTAATCTGCTCCAGGCTTCTCTGAACAGCATGAGCAAGAACATGCAACTACTATTTTCTTCTGTACTTGTTCTCTTAGCAAAGTCTGCACAGAGTGTGACAGGACCTATACCAAGGCTTCCACAGCCAGAGGTGCCTGCTAAAAAATATCCAACACTTGCTGCAGAACAGAGCCAAAAGGTTCTCTAAAAACATCACTGAAAATCTTCAGTAAGTAGGAAGTGACCAACAAAAAACCAAGTGTCATTTGCAAAATCGGATGTTTTAAAGCTTCATTCATCTAAGTTTGTTTTTACATATCATAAAGAGGATGTTACATCAGCAGCACAGCTTGAACTGGACACAAACACAGCTTTCACCAAGCACAGCTTGCATGCTACTGCTGTTGTCTGCAAGACTAATTGATTCCAATCACTTGTTTCTGAAAGAGTAAGACAAATGATAGATGTTTCTCATAAATCCAACAGCAATTAATTAGGAGTTTGAACCTCCTCTTGCCAGAAGTTGTAGATTAACTCTTTCCCTGTATGCTGCCTTGCTCCTTCACAAGACATTGCCTAGCTGCAGCAGCATTTCTGTGGTCTAACACTACTGAAACATGCAATTTTGAGGTTTATTATGAACCATCCCATTTATTGTTAGTGATGTCCATATTAACCAAGAATAACAAAGAAG
>VYXD01012426.1:57734-70762 GCA_013397195.1 Hylia prasina | reverse complement strand
TCGTAGTTCATCTTGGGCTTGTTCTTCCTCCTGCCCCACCGCCGCGCCACCTGCCAGGGAGCAGAAAGCAGCTTTAGTCAATGTCAAGGTTCTGGATTCCTTTTTTTTTTCTCGTCAGGTTTGGGATTAACACATGGGAAACGCAGGTTTCATGTTCGGAATTGGATGTTTCTTATTTCTCATCTACTTACAGACTCACGAGCCGTGAGCTCTAACCAGCAGGTTAGAGAAAAGAGATAAAATGGAGAGCTTCTAACTCTTTCCAAGGTTATGTAAGCAATAATTACTCAATAACGAGGTGACACCTTAATTATTTATATTTCTGACCCAATAATGACCAACCAAGACCCACAATGTGGATCTTTTCCCCCAGTTACAGAAAACCACCCAAACCCATGAAGAAGAAGGTGAAGAAGGACCCAGACAACGCCCCAAAATGCTCCATCCNAAGAAGAAGGTGAAAAGGACCCAGACAATGCCCCAAAATGCTCCATCTTGACTCACATGTATTATTACACACTAAAATCCCCAAATCCAAGTTTCCAGAATTCCAACAAGTCAACTCATCTCTGTTGCTTTTTATCTTCTTTTTTTTCCTTGCCAGAGTAAGGATTAAATGCTCAAGATGGTATTTCTTGTTCAGACTCAGATGTTTATTAATTCTTATCTATGTTACAGTCTTACAAACCTGAGTTCTACAGCACTTCTGGCTAACAAGGTAAAAAATGGCCCCTATCTTTTTTTCTATAAGGCCTTTTAAGGATAATCTGTCCAGTTCTGAAATGACACCTAAATTATTTTTACTTTTAACCCAATAACAACCACCTGTGGTCTGCAATAAGGAATATTCTATCCAATTACAAAATACCACCTAGACTTATGAAGAAGGTGAAGAAGAACTGGCCTCTGCCCTAAATCCTCCATCTTGCTTTATATATATGACTGTATTCTAAAACCTTAAACTCACAGCAAAGCACACCAGTTTGCAGGGGATGGGCCAAAACATGCTCAAGGAGGTCGGGTTTATGGAGAAATCACAGAATAACCCAAGCTGGCAGTGTCCCACAGGGACTAAAGTCTAATTCCTGGCCCTGCACTGGACAACCCCAAGAAACACAGAATATCCTGAGCTGGAAGGAATCAGAGAATCCACCAGGCTGGAAAAGACCTTTGAGATTGAGCCCAACCTATGACCCAACACCACCTTGGCAACCAGACCATGGCCCTGAGTGCCACATCCAGTCTTTTCTTGAACATCCCCAGGGACACCAGTCCGGCTCCTGGCCCTGCACAGGACAACCCCAAGAATCACAGAATATCCTGAGCTGGAAAGGAGCCACAAGGATCCAAGCCCAACTGTCCCTGCACAGACACCCCAACAATCCCACTCTGTCCCTGAGAGTTTTGTCCAAACACTCCTGGAGCTCTGGCACAATCTCAAACAACCACTGTTTTACCACTGATTTGCTGTCAGGCAGCAGAGGATAACTCTCTACTGGAAGTTCAATGCTGTGAAGCTCCTTGGAGTTCATTATTTCTGTCCCCTGTTTTTTCTTTATTTCAATCAAAAATCACTGGACTTCTTATCCCATCTCTTAATACAATAATTCTCCTACTGGAAACCGTACCAGAAAAATGAAAATGCATCACTTTTAATGAGTGAAGTTCCCAAAATCCTTAAAAGAAGCACCACTATATTTGATGTGCAGCTAAACACGCATCTATATCCAAGACTGGGCCCACAGATGTCAAATCAGACCCCAAAAAATCTTTGTTTTCACCCCAATTAGCCACATACCTCATCTGGGTCAGCAAGTTTAAATTCCCATCCATCTCCTGTCCAACTAATGAATGACTGACAGGACTTGTCAGTCAGTAACTCCAGAAGGAACTGCCACAGCTGGATAGGTCCACTGCCTGTTGGGAAAGAGGAGACATGGAAAAACCACAAATTAATACCTCTGCCAGCTCTAACCACAACCAACATACGTCACCAGACCCATAAACTGGTAATTAATCTGATTTATCTTTTCTATGGATCAGAAAGAAACCTAAGGTTTTACTCTATAGCACAAACCTGCTCCTATCCCTGTAAAAATGATAGGTTTTTCATGGAAACAAAGGATTTGACAAAAGTTATGGCTTTCCCTCTCATATGGATCCTTTAACTCTCACTCCCACCTCCCAAACAGCTGCATTTTGAGCTCCAGGGCTTGTCCTGAAGTCTTTGGCTTGGCAAACATCCTACAGGAAAGAAACAATTTCAGCAAGGACTACAGCAACAAGGCCTTAACAGGCCTTAACAACACCTGTGGGAATTTCCAAATCTGAGAGATTTTGCCCAAGCTCCTCTCTTTTCCAAGCAGATCAGAAAGTGCATTTGACTTTTACTTGATCTGACGTGCCTGCCTGTTCTTGCTTTGGGTGCATAATCCCCCAGACTCTGTTTAGTAACACCTAAAATTGAAATTACTTGTGACTAGTGGTCTCTACCTCTGTGGCACACACTTAGAGGGAACACCGATGTTACATAAAAGAAAAGGAGTGACCATTTTGCCTCACCACTCACCAGTAAAGCCAGCCAGGATGGCTGCTGGTATAACTGGTTTCCCTTGCTCCACAGGATCACTGCGTTCCTGAATGTAGTCTTTGAAGGACATGGTAGGTTTGCTCAGGCACAGGGACTGGCTGCAGTCATCCTCAAAGCTCTCGTAGGATGGCACACGCTGCAAATCCACCAGGGAGGACTGGCTGTTCCAGGACTGCAGCATGGAATCTGAGCTCTCGTAGCTCTCGGCGCCACTGTCGCTGGATTCGTGTTCTCTCAGCTTGCCTTTATCAAATAAAACAGTAAAATAAATAAATCAGAAAGCATTGGTGGTGTTTTTATTTTTTTTTTCCCCCCTCCTCTTTAATCCAGCCTGTCCATATAAATCATGCAGAGGAGGAAGAGGCGTTCAGAGCATGGCCTTGGCCCCGTGTTTATCATGCAGATAACAACTCACCAGAGTTATCCATCAGCAGATTGAGATTGCTCCTTGGGAAATCTTGGTTTACTGCACAGTAGTTCACACCAACAGCATCTGCTTGGGTTTTAGGGAACAATGGGAAGTCTTGTTCTGGGTTGAGGAGATTCGGGGCCGTGGAAGTCTGACAGACGTCAGTCAGGAGACTGGGTTTGGGATAACTGAGGGGTTTAGGGTATCCAGGCATTTGCATTCCATAGGAATTCTGATCTACGTTAACAGCTGAAAAAAGAAACCAAAGAATTAAGATGATTTTTCCCCGGAGACCCTTGAACAAACTAATACACTAAATACACCAAATCAGATTCCGCAAATCCCCCCCTGCAACTTGCCAGCCACAAATGGCCATTGTTCATTCTTCAAGGAAACTACAGGAAAAATTGGGGGAGTTTAAGTGGTTTTGAGCAAGGCTCTCCCCATTAAGTGGTGCAATCAGGCTGAGCTGAAGCCTGACTGTGGTGGAATAAAACACACCATCAATCAAACAATCCGAGGGAGCCAGCACTGCATCCCACACACTTCCAACAGCTCTAGCACACTTCCAGAGCCTTTAAAAAGGCCTAAACAGAACTCTTGCTGCTTCCCAGCTCTTGCTAGAGATGGGAGTGGTCATTCTGCTCCACAGATGGAGGGTTTGGCATAGCAAGAGGAAATTTCATTTTCTCAAAGCCTTTGCTCTTCAAACGATTTCCGATATAAATTAGGTGACAATTGAACAATACAAGGAAAGAAGGCTGGAGCAGCTGAAGTCAAATGTTCTCCTCAAGCACAGTAACTATTCTGGTGCTTTTTGTTTCTACCCTGGAATCTGTGACATGCTTAGAATAAACTGAGAGATGCAAAAATAGGAGTTTTTAAAAATACTTACTTAAGGAATTGTTATTGACCCAGTGAGGAACTGAGGTGAGGTGGGAGTTCTCCACGTACTGATCCTGTGTTTTCTCTTGGCTGTCTGGGGAGAGGAGCAAAAGAGAAAATTTGGGTTTATAGTTTCAAAGATCCAACCTGTATGCCATGGAAAGCTTTTGACTCTCGGGAGTATTTTGGGGTCACCATTCACAAAAATTTTAGTATCACACTCTATTTGTATTACATTCTCTGTCATGCTAGAAATCACACCAAAAAACCCCAACCAACTTCTAACAGGTTTTAAAACCCTCACACCAATTGAATTTTCACATAAAACAAACACCAACAGTAACTGCAATGTGCTTTAATGTCCAATTGTTGGTTAACTTTGTATTTATGGGGTTAACTGTTTTATTTATGGGGTATTTACAGTGGTCGTATCCCAATCTCATTTATTCCAGTGATCTTCCCAAATAAAACCTGCCCACAAATGTACTCAGCCTGCACACAGAATGTCTGCAGCTATCTGCATCTGTGCTTTGCATACCAAGGATGTACTGACAGTGCTGATAATGCTTTTATGAACCAAGTTTTAAAGTTCATTTCGAGTTTTCATATGCATTAAAGCCCTTCACAGTGAAACCAGTGTTGAAATGGAGTCCCATTTCTGTTTCTGTTAGGAGAGCCCCAAACCAAAAGCTTTTTCTGGCTGTCTAATTACCTTTTATCATCTGCTCCAGGTGTTCCCACAGAATGTCACCCACATAGTCAGGTGCCAGTTCCAAGAAACGTTCTTTGCCCAGGTTGCACAAGTCTTGGCCGCTCATAAGAAACTGATGGAAGTTCACATTTGCCAAGCTGAACTCATTGGTAGCCCATGAAAGCCACTGGCAAACTTGCTGTTCAGTCCACAGCCAGGGATCTGCAAGACAGGAAGGATCCAACATTTAGACATAACTCCTGCCCCTTGTCAAATAACCTTCCTTAGAAAGCAGCGAATTAAAAAAATAGTAAAATCGTTTAGCCAAGTTATTGAGTTCTGAATGAATTCAGAATGAATGTATTCTTGAATTAAAAAAGAAAACCAAAAAAAAAAGCAACCAGTCTTCTCTTTTCTTTCTGCATTCACTTGCAACCAGAGATGTCCTCAGCTTGCTTGATTCTCTCTCATGCTGCCAAAGCATGAGCTCTCCATGCACCCATTTTTAACACCAGCAAGTCTGGCCTTTCCAAGGCAAGCTGTGCCAGATTCACATAGGATCCATTCTTGTATTTCCTACTGACATCATTCTTTCCTTTTCAAAGAGCCGCTATTCAGCCTCCTCCTTAGCATTAAAAAAAAAAAAGAAAAAGCTTATAAATAGCAAACACTTACTATTTGGGATACCCAGCCGACACTGTTCCTTTGTGAAACCACTGAAAGTATCTTTCAGGGCCTGACTCATCACAGCCTTGCTGCACGGGGTTAACAGAGGCAATTCACAGTTGTTCGACTCTGCAAGAAAAGAAAAGGGGTGGAGGGGAGGGAGAAGACACATTAACTTCAGGCCACTGAAAGGAGTGAGTGGGTTTTTTGCTATTTGAAAAATTAAATTAAAAAAAAAAATCCGGAAAGTTGGTGCTTTAAAAAAAAAAACAAAACAGAGATCACCATGCTCTAAAATCTCTGTGCTACTCGTTTGATAAGATTGCATCAGTAATTAGAGTGTTGCAGCTTTCCATGCACAGATCCTTATTGACCCTCAGTAGTTACATTAAGTGCCTTTGTTGCAGGGAAACGTTATTGGGTTTTTTTTTAAGGGAAATGAGACTGCTTATTCCTATTTTACCACCTGTAATTTGCCCTGAGACTTCTTTGCATCTCCAGACAATCTTTGTTTAATTTGAGAGCTAAGTAACTGACAGCAGGGTTGTGAAGAGCCAGCTTGCACTATTCCAACACTGCATTTCAGACCTTATCACATCTCATCACCCAAGCACATGGTGCAATGGATTATTCCATCATCTGGACCAAACAAGTGTGACTGCTAACAAGCTGGGGGTGAACAATGCACCAAACCACAAAGCTGGCACCATTATGTGTCAGTATAAACCACTGATTGACTTCACTGACTTTCCAATTTACAAGAGGATTCTATTTTAAGGATAAATTCAGCTCCCACTCAGCTTTTCTTATCAGTCAAATTTTTTTTTTTACCAGAAGATGCCTCATTTTATCATAGAATGATGTCACAGAATGGTTTGGGCTGGAAGGGATCTTAAAGCCCATCCAGTGCCACCTCCTGCCATGGGCAGGGACCCCTTCCACTGTCCCACTGCTCTTGGCAGATTCCATGTCAGTTCAGAGCTGTGCAGCTCTTCTTGCTCTCCCAGACTATCTACAGGCTCCACTTGTGCTTAACTTCTGCTTTTACCACACCCTTCCTAATATCTGCAAGGACTTGCTTTGCTGACCAGAGCAGCTGACTGATTAGAATCACACTAGAACAAAGGACCTGTGGTTTTTATGGGTTTGAGGGCTGGAGGCTTTTTTTTCCTTTCCCTAAGGGGAGATAAAAGCAGCACCAGCTAAAATATCTACATTTTGTCAGGGATTTTAGGCAAGGATTTGTAGGGCACTCTTGGTGGGATACTGACCTACACACACATAAATAAAATAATAATAATAAAAAAAAACATCTTGAAACATCCCCACCCTGTTTTTTAAGGTATGGAATAAAACATACTGAGATTTAAGACCAGAGAATCAAAAAAGCTTTCAGAATATTTGCACTTCAGTTACAGTTGAGATGTTGCAAATTTAAATACACAAACCCCCTCTTTTTAAAGATTTTTCAACTCTTAGCTCTGAGTTTTCTTCCATGAAAAATCAGTCTATTAGGCTACTGCATCCCAGTTCCTATTTCTTTTCACTACAGAAAACAACAACTATCCACAAAGAAACCCACATGAATAAAACCAAGCACGTACACAGAAATCTGTGTATTAAACCACATCTTTTTAAGGAAATCCACGTTGCACACCCAAGGAGATGTTAGCTACACCCCAAAAATTTCTCATCTGCTGACTGGGCTAAGGAGCAGAGTGAAGATTTACCATAAGAAGTGGAGTCAAATCCTGTTGGCACTTCCTGAAGCGTTTGGTCTTCACTGAGTGAGAAAAAATATCCAGCAAAAAGCGAGTTGGAGCTGTCAAAGGTGTCAAACGCCGGCTGACGCTGCAAAGGAGCAGAATAAACACACAACAACGTCAGCATTTTGCTGGAGAGCTGTGAACTCCACTGCTAGGAAGTGTCTGGGTTTGGTTTCCCACATCTGGAGATCATGCACAGCCGCTGTCTTGAAGGAGCCAGCTTTGAAAGGCAACCACAACGAGGGCACAGCTTCTGCTACGTGAATAAAACCCACTGATAAGGGCGAGGTGGGGGATGTTCTGCAGCTTACAGTAAAGCCAAATCAGGATATTCTTAGTTTTTTCCTGTAATTGAGGCTTTTAACAATAGAGAATACACGTGTGTGTGTGTAAATACGTACTTATTTCCAGGTACATTTTAAAGAAATCCTTATTTCCTTTACCCTTGAAATTGATTATCTACTTGATGAGGATTGGATGGCAGATCGGTAAATTATGGGAAAACTGCCAGTAGATTTAGCAAAATCTTCATAAATCTACTGTAGCAAAAACTACAGTAGATTTATGAAGGTTTGGGTTTTTTTTTTTCTAAGGGATAAAACTCATCTGAACCACATCACTTGAAGCTACACAGCCAACTAAACAGGACTTGAGGAAGGATGTTGCAGCAACTTTTACACTTCTGCCTCACTGCATTTGCCAGCAACCACATTTTGAAGTCTTTCAAGTGCTCAGATGCTCAGTGCAACACTTCTACTTTCATTTTACAGCAAGGGATAAACAAGACTGATAAAAATGTTCCAGATAAAAGTGGATTCTACTGATATACTGACATTCAAGAAATATTGTTCTATTTTGAAAACCTAACTCCTTTCAAACTTGACTTGTGCCAGCTGAATATGCCAGGAATACTGGTATGAATTGACTGAATTCCCCCAACCACTTCAGTCTTTGGGGGGCAGAAGGAATGTGAGCAGAGGAGGAAATAACTTCAAAAACAAGTTATGAAACTTGCTTGTTAGTCACAGGGAAACCAGATCTGCAATATCTTGAGGCAAAGATGGATGAAAGTTGCCCCTGAGATTTTTTTAAAGGCACCTGAGGATAGAACATTGCTCTGGAAAGCTGCAGCTGGCTCATGACAGCTCCTGCCCTTCAGGGAGCTGGAGACAAAGGCAACCTGCAAATGTTTGTTTATTGGTTTAGGCAAACATTGATTTGCCAGCTCGTGCCAAAGGAGTGGATTTAGCTGAGGACAAGGCAAGGATTTTACAGGGCAGTATTCACGTGCAATGCAAAAAGCAACCTGAACTATGTTCCTGGAGCAGTGATTTAGGATGAATTCCCCCTCACATTCCTTAACTTTTCATGTCATCACAAACAGTATCACGCCTCATTTAGTGCCTTCAGAAATCTGCCCAGCAGGGCCAAATTGTGGACCTGGTACTCCCCAACTCGAGTCAAAGCCAGCCCTTGGAAAGGCTCATGTCTGAATAAAACAAGTTAGCAACAGCTGCCAAATCTGCTGGTAAAAGATTCTTTATACGTTACTAGATAAAAGCTCTGACTCATCTCTAGCACCTAAAAGAAAGGACAAGTTCTTTCAACACAATCTGGAAACTCCTGCATTTTGTGTAAATAGCTGACCCTTATCCTGAGTCACTGGAAAAAATGCTGTGGCATGTGAATGAATAAAATCCATACCGTGCTAGTTTCATATTTCAAAAGGGGAGAAAATAAATGTGTAAGCACGTTCTTCGTTTAATAGTAGTAAAAGAGGAAAAACACAATGCAGAATGAATTCTGCTCGTCCTGTCAGTTACACAACCACTTTGTCTGGCTTTTCAATACACGTAATTATTGCAGAGCGAAGTAAAATGGAATGTGAACAGCTACAGCACAGCAGAACACAAGTCTCTGACTTAATTCTACGACAACTGAACCCTGAATAACTCCTTAGGGCAAACACTGTGATAAGAGCACACAGATGTTAAGTTGGGCGATCTTTTGGATTGTTTTTGCAAGGAGAAAAAAAGCTAAGAGGGGACATAAAGAGTCAGAGCAGTCAGCATCCCACAGCCTCATTGTTTCTTCAAACTATGACCATTCCTCAAAGCTACTGAGAGCAGAAAGGCTCTCCATAACCTTTAATTGGTTTACATTAATCAGTGCTGTGTTAAAAAAAAATTGATACTGGGATTAAAAAGCAGCCTGCGTGAATGGGAAGGGGGGAGCCCTTTAAGACTGAGCCTTTAAAGTCTGCTGACCTGAGTTTGTCAATTCCTTTCAAAACAAGGTAAAAGACACAGTCTACCTAAAGATAAAAGAAATTTAATGATTTTTGGAGTTATTACAATGTATCTGGCATTAATAACAGTTGCAAGTGAATAACTGCTTTTATTCCAAACAGTGCTCAGGAAGGTACCAAACCCGACCATTCCCACCAGGACAGGTCTCTGCCAGTCTCATCAAACTAAAGATACAAACCCTCTCCTGCTGCCCATCCTTTCACCTTTATTTTGGCAGAAGTTCCACCAACACCAGCAAATCTTGACCTCAGTTCTTTTAAATTCTTAGGAATTAGGGAATGGAGAGAGGGAGCCTTGTTGGGGGAGAGGGTTGAGAGTGCAAGATTTGCACCTTCCTATTTCAGCCCAGCTTTTCACATCTCTGTGGAACTCAGTGGGAATAATCTGGCAGAAGATTACAGGGGAACAATTAAACCTGTGTCCACTTGGCTTATCCTGTTCCAGAACTGCAGGAACACAACACAAGCACTGGCTGGGAGCTGCCCCAGCTGGGTTTGGGAGGTGCCAGCTCCAGGGGACTCACCTTGAGCATTCCTCTGTACATGCTGGACACGGGAGCCACTTGATCCATGTTCCTGATCCCAAAGTCACTCATCTAAAAAGGAGAGGGGTCACATTAAAAACACTGCCAAAGGAGGAGGGAGCAGATGTTAACAGATGTACCTGACTGCTCCAGCACAGGGTGTGGAGCAGCTCTGGATATGATACAGGGAAAGCTTTTCCAGCATCCCAACCACACAGGGCAGTTCCCACCTTGTTTTTCAGCTGGGAGAGCTTTCACAAAACTCGTGTTTGCCCGGAAAGCCCATGGAAAACCCCTGCCCACCGAGTACCTGTCTCTTTGAGGTATTTGCCAACTTTTCACCCTTTATCTTAGGTAATCAGTTTTGTGTCATTTTTGCTTTACTCTGTGCCCTCTCACAGGCCGTGATTCACTTCAGACTTTGCCTTTCAGAGGAGGAGGAGTGACAGAGTGACACCTGATACACCTTCTTCCCCTCATGAATAATCAGAGAAGCCAATTCCCAGTGTCCCCAACCTCCTCCCTTTACTGCTTTACTCCAAACCACATTCATCTTGTACATTTTCTAAACACGGGACCAACACATTTATAAAGCTTTAGAGGGCCTAAGTTTTAATTGAAAAGGGGTTTATGCAGTGAAATACCCTTTTAAAGGGCTGATAATGGGACCACTATTGATATGTTCATGCCACTGATGTCAAACCTTTATCTTATTGCCTTTATTACCAGGAACAGAGTTGTGTGAGGCCTGTGTGACTCTTCTCCTATATATCATTTAAGGAGAAGAGTGATAAGATTCATATCCTATGGGAAAGATCAAACATAAGGAATAAAGCCAGTTTTATGGCCATTGTTCAGGTTTATCGTGATGCTGCAATTCAGGTGTCAGTGAATGGATACCTTATCAAGCTACACTCTTAATTTTCCTTTCCTTTTTTTCACAGCATTGGGCTGAATTCCCTGGCTCCACAGCAAGTGCCTGAAAACACGCACTGGTACTTAAATAGCCACAGAGGACACTGTCAAGGCACCCACAAAACTGTGATCACTTATTACAAGCCAAATCTATCACTCACCATGTTAACACAAGGAAAAAAAAACCAACAAAATCACCTTAAAATTCAGAAAAAAATGTAAACTAGGATATTAACAAAATAAGCCCAGCTTGTAAAAAATGGCAACACATTCAAAAGCCGTCCATGTAAACGAAAAGGAAAATAAAAACATCCAATGGCCAAAGACAAGGAACTCTTTCACCCTCTTAAATAGCTGATCACTTAAAAAAAAAAAAAAAAAAAAAAAAAAAAAAAAAAAAAAAAAAAAAAAAAAAAAACAAGGAGTCCTTAACACCTTAACACGGAAGGTCTATTTCAGCTTGGCTGGGCCTTATAATTGAAACAAAGTAAGTCAACTGACACTGAAAAGAATATTCATTAATGTTACTCAAAAAGTGCAATCTACTGAATGATGTTTTTTACCTCAAACAGCACGTACAAATATTTGATCTAAATTACACATCTCATTGAGCAGCAAAGAATTTCACACAGCGTGAGTCTCACTCAGCAAGCATCCTAATCTGTTCATTAAATTTGCCACAGTTTAAACAACTGTTTATCCTTGCATTTGGCTGGGCTTTTGAAAAAGTAGACGGCAATTTCCAACACCCTTTGTCTTGCCTTTGAATTCTGCTCCGGTGTTCTGGGATAACTGGCTTAGAGATTCGAGTATTTGTGAAAATACTATGTGTATATTCTGTAAGTTGAGGTCTGATCCCTGGTTAGGAGTACAAATAAGATTCCTGGCGCTTGTGTGCAATTCTGACCTCTCCACAAATCCTGTTAGGCACTTCCCCATCCACTAAAAGGGCTGAGATTCTCTCCTTCCTGTCTTTTTTGTTGTTGTTGTTGTTTCTTTAGAGGTGTTTAGGGCCCTAAGACAAAAGGTTTATACCAAGTGTTGATTACACGGCATTGCTCATTAACCCAAGCCCCTGTTTCTCCACGCTCGGTTTGTTCCGAAGGAAAGCTTTGGAAAAACGAGACACCGAGCTCTGGCTGAAAAACACACGGAGATCCTCAGCATGTCTTTAACACTCCAGCTTTCCTCCTCCAACCGAGTATCTCAAGCAGACGGATTTCCATACCCTTTGCTCATCCCTCATCAGCTTTCTCCCCATCTGCAGCACAAATTTCCCAGCCCTGAGACACAAAAACCCTTAGAGAGATACCACAAGACAAACAGAGCTGGAAAGGCAACGCGGATTTCCGCGGCACAGAGGGTTAAACCCGCCTTTCTGCTGGACTTAGAAAGCCGCTGGTTTAAGTTTTAAGTTCAGAAAAGCCACTACGGCCCAACACGGTGTGACTGGGCCTCACCTCCGAGCCCTCCACTAATGCTGATGACTGCGACTCGCCAGCTATAATTGGTTTAACTGGCAGGACACCTTCCTCAACACCCCCGCATAGCTGAGTGGGTGAACCAGAACAGGGTCAACAGGATCAGGCACTTATTAACTAATACTCCTGAGTTCTGATCGCCTTCTTTTCAGCAACAGCCAGGTGCCTGCCCACAGCTGGGCGCAGCTGGGCAGCATCCACATGGAGTCCCCGATGGATCTGATCCACCTCCAGTGTTATTCTTCCTCGGCTTTTTGGGGGTGTTTTTTTTTTAAGGGGAGAGCGGGCAGGAGGATAGATATTACGGTTGTTTTTCTTTTAAATGGCAGTTTTCTTCAGGGAAAAAACCAGCCTGCTGAGGAAGGGGGTAGGAGAGAACGGCGTGCCCCGTGCAGTCCCTGAGCTCCCCGAGCTCCGCCGGGAGCCCGCCCGGCTTCTCACACACATGACACACGCTTCGCCCACGTAAAAAAAACTTCGGTGGGCAGATCACATAGCCCAGCGTTTGGTTGGGTTTGGTTTTTTTTTTCCCTCCTTTTTAAGTCTCTTTAAAGTCCTAACCAAATCCAGAGCGCGCTGCCCATTAACCCCTTCCTGCCGGGGCCGCGGCATCCCCGGGGGGATGAACCCCTGGCCGCTCTCCTCAACCCCTGGGAAGGCTGAGCGGGGGTCTGGGGGCTGGCACCGGCATCCCCGAGGAGAATCCGCGGTGCATCAACGAGGAGGGCTCCGGGCAGCACCAGCCAGGAGCATCCCGGAGCACCGATGAGCCCTTTTCTCCTCTTCTCCCCCC